>JAGDFM010000017.1:83632-141626 GCA_019155715.1 Phytophthora pseudosyringae | reverse complement strand
CCCCCAGCCGCCCCCCCCCCCCCCCCCCCCCATCATCGGCGACCCCCGTCACGCAGTTCGACGCAGCTTATCCGGTGTTATGCTACTGCTGGTGTCCCCCGTCCAGCCGCCGGGCGTGCTTCAGCTGCTCTCTCACACCGTTGGCGACCGCCTCTGCTGTGTTGGACGGCAAGCCACTGACTGTGACGCTGCCGGATCGGCTACCTGGGCACCCCCTCAATAACAACACCTGCACTATATTCTCGAGCATAGTGCTGCGGCTTGCTTTGTCACGTCGACGACCGCCGCCGTGCCGCAGCCTTGGTGGAGTCCGACGTGCTTCCGCTACTCCCTGGCCATGCTGACGACCTGCTCTACGCTGCTCGGTATGATGCCGCTGTGCTGCAGGTAGCTGGGCACCCTCTCGACGACAACATCTACATTACTGGACGTGGTGCAGCCGAGTGTGCTTCTGCTGCTCTCTGGCGCCGTTGCTGACCGCCTCTGCACTGCTGGACATCAAGCGGCCCTACGTGATGTTGCCGGATTGGCTACCTAGGCATCCCCTCGGAGACAACATCTGCCCTACTCGACGTGGTGGTGTCGGAAATGTTGCGGCTTGCTTGGTCACGTTGGCTGCCGTTTTCCCCCTGGGCAAGGTGCTGTCGGATGTATTTTTGCTCACTCAAACCTCTGTAATCGCGGAGATACTGCTGAGCTGGCTGATGCTATTTGTCAATACAGCTGGACAAGTTGAGCTGTGCGGCCTTTAATTTCAAAAAGTATTTATTGAGCATATAATATTGGCAACTTCGTCGAAATCTTGCCTATACCTGATACTTTAAAAAATTCGACGTATACTTCGGGTATTGTTTACCTACCAGTTTGATGAGCTATCACCATCGTGAAAGACGTCAGCTCACGTGGAAGTGGCTTGTGCTGCCCACGTGGATTCACAAGATCTATAGAAGGGTTTTAGATGACCAGCGATCCCACTGCTCGTGGGTGGCCCTCGCTTTTCACTCTCCAAGCGCAAGGCTGGATCTCCCATTCTCCAAACCCCGCCGCCGTTGACAGAACCGCTAGCACGATATACGAACGTATCAGCATGGATCGTCGTCTAGAATCTATCGAGGTATCACAATTTCCAGATCGCGGTCGTGACATTTTTTCTGACAAGCGTACTGCTAGATGTCGTTTGTATCAGGGAGGATTGCGTCGGATGGATGGCCAATTAACAGGCACGAAACGCTTATAGCAGCGCTTACTATCTTCAGCTGCCACCGCAGAGTCAGCTTTGACTCGTTGCTCCCTGTGTTTGTGCCGGCTACGAATCGGCTAAGACCTTAGCGTCACCAATTTGAGAGCAGAGGAATATTCGCTGACGTCTTCTGCGCAAAGGGTATCGAGCATGCCTTCAAATCTACACCGGACATTGACGAATTTGTCGAGATCATGCCTATAAAGGAAATGTATCTTGAGCATAAAGCGTTTGCCTCGGGGGATAAATACCATGAGCATAGTTTCTTCTACATGATGCGCTGGCTGCAAACATGCACGGAGCTTTCAGAGGTATAGTATCCGTGTTTGGCTATCAGTATGTACACCAAAACCCGCACATTAACGCAAATCGTTCAATTGTGACAGATAACTCAGGAAATGGTTTCCAACCGCCTACGATTCCTGAAGGACTTCCTAGTCGAGAAGGAAAGTTTCTTGATGCCCACGTTGAGTGCTCCATCGCGATGAGGTCGGCCACATCCGTTGACAAAGAAACGATTGAATGGCTTCGGTTCGAAGGCCAAGTGTACGAGTCAAGGTTCAACGAAATCCAAAACTCATGGATGGCAATGAATGAGCTCGACATCATGGCGAACGAGCTCAAATTCGGTCAAGCCTTGAAGCCCTGTCGTTGTGCTAGATGCGCGTATGTCCGATCGGCGGCGTGGCAGCGTGAGCTGCCTCCATACTACGAATCGCTTGCTCCAAAAGCAATATATCAACTTGTTAGCCACTGGAAAGGATTTACTTCAAGAGGGGGGGCGGAAGTCAACTGCGTAATTAATATATTGGTTCCTTTGAGAGAATAATACGTCTATCATACTTCTCAAGTAAAAAAAAACGTAATCAGCGGCGCTTATGCTTGCTCGCATCATTGCCAATTGATACTGTTATAGCAACTCAACGTGTTCGCCGAACGGGTTAATAGGGGAGTGATCTCCCTCTTTAGAGCAATACATGTACGACCTAAACTAAAAGTCAAATGAGTAAACCAGTAAGCGACTGTTCATTGATGTTAAAAACGGTTCGTTTAGGCAAATAAAAGCTATCGCTCCATCAAATATCGGGGTCGTGTTATATTATGTCAATGTTTGCCTCTGTGCATCATGACACACTGTACTTTCTCCCTCTGTAAGTTGCTGAAGCTTTACTAAAGAGTTCCAGAAACTGTTAGTATAGCAGTAACTATGGTATAGTATGTAGTAGTGTAGTTTCTTCAGAACCAACCACTGCGTCAGCGCTGTTGCGCCTCCTAACTACACGCTAATGCTTTCACTTCCCTTTTACCATCTACAAGTCAGTCTCTTCCTTTCATCACCCAGCTTACCTCTCAACAGGTTATGAGCTCAAGCCAAGCCTCAAACGACGACTTCCCACGTCTCGTCGGCGCTGAGAACTTCGAAGTGTGGAAGACCCGCGTGTGCACACCCCTTGACGGAAAGCATCTTTTTGGCTTCGTGACGAAACCCGACTACGATGGCGTTTCCGAGGATGAAGCTGAAGAGAGCGGAAGCGAGATGTCCGACGTCGACGACCCGCCGAGGCGCAAGCCAACCGAGCAAGATGAAGTCGACTCCGACGCCGTGGACTATGAAGAAAGTGACGAAGAACTCAAGCCTCCCTCAGAATCTGACGAAGAATCGGGAGATGACTCCGACACTCCGATCAAGCGTAAAGATCTACCCACCGTCCGCCCGTTCAACCACCGCCAAGCTGCCAAGGAACGCAAGCGTGGTGCAAGAGAGAAGCCCCAACCTCTCAACCAACGTGAGCGACGCCGCCAGGAAGCTAAGACCAAAGCTTTCCTGATGAAGACGATGGATAACACTCATGTCCGACTGGTCAAGAATCTCACGACCTCGTACGAGATCTTTAACTTCATCTGCCAGAAGTATGAAGGCGCTGCCTTTCACGGAGACCCCTACTTCATCCTGCACTACTTGATGGAGATCAAGTACAAGGAAGGCTCCGATCTCACTGAGTTCTACCTCAAGCTGGAGAATGCGATGAAAGCCTCGGATGAAGCCACCGAATCGGTGATGACGGAAGGAGAGAAGTCTATCTATCTGTTCCATTCCATGCCCAAATCCTGGAAGAATGACCTCCGTATCTGGATGGGTCGACGGAAGTACATCCGTACGGGCAGTTCAGACGCTTGGCAGCCACTGAGGCCACCAGGTCCAAGGCGGGTGATCGTATTCCGGCTGGAGCACGACGAAAAGCGGCCATCCGTACCGCACCAACAACAACAATAAGACCTGGAGCCGTGGACGCAATGATCGCGACAACTCCAACCGTCGTGACACGCGCAACAGAGGGGGTGATACCGCTAAGCGCCGCAACCGTGGTAAGCACCGTGATCAAGACCGAGCCCGAAACCGCCCCCTCGACTCAGACTCGGACGATGAGGACGACGAACGTGGTAGTAACCGCAAGGTGTTTCGTCAAGAACGCCGCGATGTCGGACGGGTCGCTGTCGCCACTACGGTCAACCCTCCCGTAAGCCTCACGGCTCAAGCCAACATCACGCTGGACCCCACCTGGACTATAGACTCTGGTTGTACGCGACATGTGACGCATAAGTCCCAGCGGTTCACTGATATCACTGCCAGTGGTGGCTCCATCACAGTTGGCGGGAAGAATCAAATCCCAATTGAAGGAATTGGCCGTGTTGAACTGGAAGTCATTGACTCCAAAGGCAAGTTGAAGACGCTTACCCTTCATGATGCGTTGTACGCACCGCAATTACCCTTCGGCCTCTTGTCGGTCCCTGCGGCAGTGAAGCATGACTTCCGCTTCAACTTCGACCGCAATAAGTGCGCCGTGCAGACCGACAAGCGCTTCAGCATCAAGGCACCTATGGCCACCAGCACGGATCTGTATCAGTTCCAAGCCAAGCCTATGGCGACTCCAACGGCGCTAGTAGCCTCAGGTAAGCAACGATCTTTTCTGCTTTTACACAAACGTCTTGGCCATCCTAACGCTCGCGTCTTGCTAGGAGCCAAGCCATTCATGGACTGGATGGATACTGCGTCTGTAGCTCGAACAGCAGATTTCTTCTGCGTTGCATGCACGTTAGCGAAGTCGTATCGCTCCCCCTTCTATTCTAATAGAATTGTTGAACGTGTCATTCTCCCCTAGGGAAGGTTCATACAGACATTTGTGGCCCTCTTCCTGTACCTAGCCTTACTGGTTGCCGTTACTTCTTGGTCATTATCGATGACTTCTCTCGATTCATGTTCACCTACCCGATCAAAGCTCGTAGCGACCTGTACGAATGCTACGAAGACTTCAGAAAGAAAGCTTTGAATATCTTCAGAACAGATATCAACGTTCTGGAATGGCGTCGCCGGCACATCGACGACGAAGAAATCCGAGTGCTACAGGCTGACAATGCTAAAGAATTTGAAAAGCTTGGTCGCTTGGTCATTAAAAAGTATGGAACCCATGCCCAGTTTACCAATGCGTATACACCTCAGCAGAATGGAGTCGCTGAACGTCGCATGCGTACAATTATGGAACGGGTTCGCGCACTGCTACTGGACGGTAACCTTCCCAAGCCACTTTGGGCAGAGTGTGTGAGTCATATGACAACACTGATCAACATGACGCCAAAAGCTCTAAGACGGATGAACGCACATCGTATGAACTGTGGCACCACCGTATCCCGTCCATGCACTACATCAAAGTGTTCGGATGCAGTGCCTACGTCCACATCACGGAGCAATATTGAGACAAGCTCGATGCCCGAGCACGGCTGTGCATGTATCTTGGCATACCAGATCATAAGAAAGGATATCGTTTGATGGACATCACCACTCATGCCATTGTGTACAGTCGTGATGTTGTTTTCAAAGAGGACGAATTTCCCCCTCTAGCTGACCAGACACCACCACATGTGTCTTCCCATCATGAGCAAACGCACCATCTTGCACATATACCTGTGCCCCCGCCGGCAGCTCCTGCGACTCAGCGCCAACTCCCCTCACTTCGGGATGCGCTTGACCAAACCGCAATTCATTACTCATTTCGAACGGAGCAGCACCCGAGTCGCCAAGATCTCCTGCCCACAAGCGACCCCGCATCGATGCCGCGGATGTACTCCTAGATTCTGCCGAGGACAGGCAAGAACAGGACCAACGGCGAACCTTACTGTACACACTACTAGCTATTCGCTATGTGTCTGAACCCACTACGTGTCGAGAAGCAATACGATCTTCTCACGCTAATCAGTGGGAAACAGCAGCTAGGTCTGAATACAAGTCTATCATGGACAGTAAAACGTGGACGCTAGTACCCCCTCCAAAGGGACGAAAGATTCTCACGAGCCGTTGGGCATTTGTTGTCAAGTATACTGGCACAGGCGAGATTGACCGCTTCAAAGCACGCCTAGTGATCAAAAGTTTTCTTCAGCAACATGGCATTGATTACAACGAGATTTTTTCACCTGTTATCAGGATGGAAGTAATAAGGCTACTCCTCACGATCGTAGCCCTGCTCGATCTTGAGATTCACCAAATGGATGTCAAAACGGCATTCCTTATCGGTTTTCTTGAGGAAGAAAGCTACATGGCTCAACCGGAAGGATTTAAAGTCCCGGGGAAGAAGCACCTAGTGTGCAAACTTCTAAAGAGCCTGTACAGGTTGAAACAAGCTCCCCGAGTCTGGTACAAAACGTTGTCTGTGTTGCTTGTGAGCCTTGGATTCCATAAACTCATCAAAGATAGCTGTGTTTTCGTACGCACTATCGATGGTATCACTTGCTATATCGCAGTATACGTTGACGATCTCTTGATCATTGCGCCCACTCCAGCCTTCATCAGTGAGTTAAAATCCGCAATGAAGAAGCGGTTCTCCATGACAGATTTAGGGGAGGTGAAGTACTTACTCGGCTGGTCTATTCACCGTGACCGTAAGAACCGAACGATCTTTATCCACCAGCACAAGCACGCTACGAAGGTCCTCAGTGACTTTATTCCGTACCCTATTGCAACCCCATCAGACCGGAACGCTAAACTCTCCGTAAGCAGCCAACCTAGAAGTGAGGCAGAGAAAAATGCGATGAAAGACATTCCGTATCGTGAAGCCGTCGGAAGTGTCATGCACCTCATGGTAGGCACTCGACCTGACATGGCCTTTTACATGCGCGAGGTCAGCCAATTTCTAGCGAATCCCGGCATGGATCACTGGAAAGCGGTGATCCGAGGTCTCAAATACCTAGCTGGCACCAAAGACTACGGTCTGCTGCTGGGAGGGTCGCTGGACATCACCCCAAAGAACCTGACTGACAAGCTGACTGCTTATAGCGACTCAGACTACGCTAATTGCCCTGACACGCGACGTTCTGTCGGAGGATATGTGACTATACTCGCGAACAGCCCAATCTCATGGCTCTCACGTAAACACCATACTGTGGTCCTCTCCACAACAGAGGCAGAATACATCGCCCTATGTCACTGCATGCAAGAGATGATATTCCTCAAACTCCTTCTTGAAGAGTTAGGATTCATAGCTACACAGCCCAACGTTATCTTCGAAGACAACCAAAGCGCATCAAGATCAGCTACAATCCCGAATTACACGGAAGATCGAAGCACATACATGTTCGTTACTGCTTTGTGCAAGAAAACGTAGACGGCACGAATTCAACGTCGTCTATTGCAATACAAAAGAAATGGTGGCTGATATCTTCACAAAACCGCTAGACAAACATCAGTTCAGAGAACTAAGGACCAAGCTCGAGATGAGACCCCTGGAAGCTAAACCTGGTCATTCCGTATAGTGTACGAGTGAATCACTAATGCATGAAGCGTGCCTACTTATAATGCGTTATTTTATTTTTCCCACTGGGTTTATAGTTTGTTCGCAGAAAAAGTTTTTTCCTCACTGAGGTTTCCCTGGTCTTGTACCGAATTCAAATAGGCACATGCTATCATATTCCATGCAAGAAAACACCAAATTGCTAGGAAAGTTCATTATCGATAAGGCAAACCCGCTGAAATCCCTACCGACTCCTATCATCTACCGCGATGGGTACACGATGAACGGACGAACGAAAGCGAGAAAATTAATCCAAGTCGCTGCCTGCGGAAGCATAACTTGGTCTTGATCAAATACGAGACGCTGATCTCCTTGAACCCGGAGCACGAACGCATGGCCGACGAACGAATGATTGTATGCTGCACACAAGTACAACCCGTCAAACAGCTCCACTTCATCGAGAACACGGGCTCCACGACGACCTGAAATTGCGAAGTTTTCTCTTGAAAGAGGCTTGAACTTGAAGTCGCGACCATCATCGCGTAGACCACGGAGGAACTCGAGGAAGATCTTCCAAGATGTTCCTTGCGAGAGATCGATGCCGAACTTGTACCTCTTGTATGCAATGAAATCGTCGATGTCGGCTCTGTTCACAATATCAGGCCGGCCGGCGAGCTCAGCGATGTGCTTGAAGGAATTGAACAAGCACAAACCTTGTGTGTCCGCAGCAATTGGGTGCTTGTCCGTCTTGCAGTACACGTCGAAATTGTCAACCTCTGAGATATTCCAACGGTCCACGAGAACCATCTCCTCGGTGAAACCATCAGCTTCGAGTGGCTCCTTCGGCTCCCATGTGCGCTGATAATAGCGTCTAGCCCCACGGTGACGAACAAGCCACAGGACGCGGTACTCGAATCCGCGCTCGCTCGTACGCCGATCAATGATTCGCGCTACGTCCCACGTCTCCTTAGTGGATGCGTACGTCGCGCCGACAGTCACTCGACCTGGCCCGTAGTACTCATTGTATATACGGAAGTACAAGTCGTTGAAAGTGGCCTGATCGGTAGCTGTAGCAACCTGGCCGGTTGGTGGTAGCAGTTTGAATATCGTGGTCGGTTGCAATAGTCTCATCATCAATCGCGCTGACACGACGCTCGCTATTGCAGCTTTGACACACCGTGGCGGTCTCATTGTTGAGATAGGTACACAGCATGCATACCCATCCTTCGCTACTCTCCAACTCCTCGAGGTCGGTGACTGTAGTCACTTAGCTAGTGATACCAGCTGTCTTTTCGGTGGCACCTACAACTGGGTCTGTGGAATTAGACTCATAGACTGTGATACCAACTGTACAGTCTGTGGCAGCAGTACACTGGATTGTGCCTGTAGCCACCAGGTCGGTGACGGGAAGAGAAACATCAGGCGTCTGGGTGGTTGATCATGGCTCTGAGCTTGCCTGGCCTTCCAGAACCTCCACGGACTCAGCGCGCGCCAGTACTTGCAATCATCTCGGCATGGTCCCTGGGACCTCGCCCGTCACGGCCCCCGCGGCTGTGTCCGCCGCTCGCTGGGCGGCTCTTGCCTTCTTTAGCGCCCTGATCTGCGCCGCAGTCCGGGGCTTCCTTTTCTTCGGCCCTTTCGGGCTCGATGACGGCTTGCCCACCAGGACTTCACTTGCCTTCACTCCTGTCTGCCAAATCCTGTCCAAGGCTTGCCCAGCGAAGCCTTCCTTTGCTACAACAGCAGAGCTGCAAGCACTAAGTCAGAGCTGCGATTCGCAGGCTTCCTCAGGCCGAATTTCGGAGACTGAGCAGTCGCGATCAGAAATCCTCATGACCTTTGATACTTTATGGCTTCGAAAGTGCCATATGAATGCAAAGAAGCAGGGAGGCTGTCAATGTTTGCCTCTGTGCATCATGACACACTGTACTTTCTCCCTCTGTAAGTTGCTGAAGCTTTACTAAAGGGTTCCAGAAACTGTTAGTATAGCAGTAACTATGGTATAGTATGTAGTAGTGTAGTTTCTTCAGAACCAACCACTGCGTCAGCGCTGTTGCGCCTCCTAACTACACGCTAATGCTATCACTTCCCCTTTACCATCTACAAGTCAGTCTCTTCCTTCTCATCACCCAGCTTACCTCTCAACATATTAGAACCACCGAAAATGAAAGGGCTTATCACCCTAACCTGAAACACTTGGGGATGGATGTCATGGCACTCAAATTTCCAAAGCGAGCCCTAAAGACCCTTATAAGGTGAGGAAAAAAACCGTCGCTGAGCGAAAAGAAAATATGATGAAGCGGTTTGGGTGTCACAGAACTGCAACTACTGATCCTATCTACAGTAGCGGCGTAGCCTGAAGGCACGGGCAGTGCTAGCAGTAAAAGAAACGAAGCTGCCAATTTGGCTAGATTGAACGTGGTTAATGTCACCCTTCCCCTGTCATAATTTATAAAGCCTTTGAGAAGCCATATACGCACCGGATACACTCGGGGGAAAAAAATACTCACCGAAACAAACCGAAAGTGCTCTTTTTGTGCTGTGCATTTTCGGTTGTTCTAGCGTGCCAAATATAGAACCAGCCACTATTCAATCATCTTGACCTTTGTATGAGCGTTTGTCGATGTTGTAGTCGGGGTTTGGTCGAACCCCTCAAACTGGCGTTTAAGTCCGATGTTTTTAGGTTTAGTCCTCTTTTTACACTAGGTTTTAATCCGCAACCAGCCTGGAATAATTATCCTTTAGTCTCCTGCGATCCATCCCACATAACCAACGCCCTGCCTTCTCGCTCTTGGCCGCCAAACGGAAGTGGCGTTGCGGGTTTGCTCTCAGGCTGAATACCCCGCTTGAAAGCAAAAAAAATCTGCCCGTAACATACGGGGCTTTTGTTGGAACAGGGAAACAGCTGGAGGACACCACACGGACGACGAGGATTGTGCTCGACTTGCAGAGCTAGCATGAACCACGCCGGTGTCGACGTCGGTTTCGAGTCTGATGCTGCGGTAGGATACCAATTCTATATTTTTTTGTTTTTGCGGCTGAGCTCATGATGAAGTGGCCGGATTCAACTCCCCCCCTGAATTCGAGTGGCGGGTACGCGGCGTCGGGCACATCATGTTCTCGCGAGAGACTTTGCCTGGCCGCGAGGCCTGCCCACAAGAAGCAGGCATACAGGACGCCGGCATGACATCCAGTTTTGTGACAGTGCCACTCGCCACTTGAAACTCGAGGCATATAAAAGCTATATGTTTACCGACCGGTCACGGCGACCGACCGTGGTATCGGCGGTTTCTCTGTGCTTCACGGCTATTACGATCATGGAGGCGTTTCGTGTGTAATGTATTGCAACGTAATTACAGGCAACTAACCCTCTCTATACGAGTGTACCTCCTTCATCGCATTTCGCAAACGTATCGAGTGCCGCAGGTTTTCCAGCGCCCTTTACGCAACGAAAGACACACACAACGGAACAGAGAGCGAACAAGGCGGTACAATACAAAGTCCAAGTGAAGCCCTCACTGCCGCATCCACCAAGCCGCGAGCAAGAAGAAGGAAGGCAAGCTCAACGTACGTTCACCCCTGCCTTGCCTCGCCGCTGCTGCGCCGCTCGCCTACGCTGGGGGAGGACACGCGAGCGCGCATGCCCGCCGTCTCACGTAGGCGTTTCTCGGCGCTGCTGCCGGCGCCTGTAGCCCGCAGCGCCGTCGAGGGAGCGGCTATAGTAAGGCCCATACGTTAGCTGGAACATAACGGAACGCTGACTGTGCTCCGCTGCCTGTTTGTGTGACGCGCGCCGTCGCTAGGAAATCTGCACGTCGCGAGAGAGCACGAGCGAAGCGCGCAGAATCGCGTACGGCTAAACATCGGCGAGACCTGAGCAACACTTCAAGCTCGAGACGGAACGAGCGCCGGCGGAGAGCTCTCGTTGATTCGCAGCAGCAGCTCGTGAAGAGGGCAGCAGCCATGCCTAAGCGCAAGGCCAATTGGTGGCCGCCCAGCATCCTCGCGGACCCGGACGTGCTGAGCGTGGACGACGAGGGCCGCTTCGTGTTGTGCAAGATCTGCCACGTGCACTACGCCGTGCACGGCGGCAAGAAGCCCAAGCCTGTGATCATGAACTCCAACTTTCGCACGCGCGCCTGGGACGTGCACAAGGAGCGCACTAACTCGCACCGCATGCAGAAGCAGCAGGAGCGTCTGCAGCAGGCCAAGCCGCAGGCCCAGCAGCAGGAAGAGCAGGCAACAGACACACAAGGGCAGCCGACGCAGCAACCACAGCAAGTGCAGGATGAAGAAGCTCCGCAGCAGCCCGCAAAGGGACAGAAAATGCGGAAGGATAGGCCGCAGTCCCAGACCCCGCGCAAAAGCCCGTCTACGCCTGCATTGGCGACACAAGCACAGATGTTGACCCAGGCGCCACCTCGCCATCAGGAAAGGCAGGCTCCCACGCGCCAACCGTCCCCGCCTCGGGCGCTACAGTCACACGGCGGGACGCAGGTTCTGCAGCAGCAACGACAACAGCAACGACAACAGCAGCACAAGCAACAGGAGGAGCTCGAAGAGACCAAAGATGCAGGACAGGATCAGAAGCAAGCAGCTGCCCGGAATAGTGCGGTCGAGCGGCCAGCGAGTGCGTCTCCAAAATGCATAGTGGCAGCGAGCGCCAACAACATTCAAGGTAGCGGAAAGGTGAACAATGGCAAGCGGCCCGCGTCGACGATGCCCATGGGCGCTCCGATCCAGAGGCGTCGCGTATTCCGTGCAGGATCGCCCGGCTCCTCAAGTCAACTTGTAGCAGAATCTGAGGCGGCAAGACGCGCAGCGTACGAGAAGCAATCGTCCGTGGCCACAGGTACGGGGGACCAGGCAAAGAAGACAGTGCCCAATGAGCAAGCAGTGGCGTTGGAGCAACGGGCTGACAGCTCAGCGCGTTGGCGCCACATGCACGACGATGTGAGTCGAGCTCTGAACGCAGCACCCCGCAAGCGGCAACAAGGACCAGTCTCGTACACAAGCGGGGAGCTTCGCGCAGCGAAAACGCTGGCGCAAACAGAAACTGGGGATCTTGGTGGCAACAACAGCGAGAGGGTGGCCAAGAAGCTTCGGTCACTCAATGCCGAGTACCATGCCAGCAACATGCGTCACGCAGACGGCTGCAACATGCGCCACGCAGACGTCTTCGACCGCCGCAGCGCCGGCTATAAACAATACTGGGGCACGCTGCGCGACGTGTACACTTCCTCAGGTACTACAAGTGGAGGATCGGGTCATGGCATTTCAGCGGCAAATCGCAAGTCGCAGCACCGCAGCAACTCAACTGCCAGACCCGTTCAAGAAGAAAGCAAGGAAACAGAAGCCGATTCCACGACCCCAGACGACTCTGGATCCAGTGAGGACGCCTTCAAGCCGACTGTGATTGTCCACGACGCCTCACTCATCGACGCAATCGAGAGACTTACAGACGCCACATCGAAGCAAATCACGAACTTGTGCCATAACGAGGTGTTCGATACGAAGGAGGCGCTGGCGGGGCTGACTTCCGTTATGACGGGCCTGCGGGTGCAGCACGGTAACGCCTTTGATCGTATGATTGAGCTGCAGGAGAAGCATCTAAAGGTGATGGAGGGTATCCTGGAGATCAAGCTGCGCAAGGAGGCAGCACGAAACGCGAGAAACAGCTGCAACAGCAACGGGAGTACCAGCGGGTGCAGCTCTGGAGGCAACCCCGGTGACAGCTCGAACGGTGCTGGTAGCACATCAAGGCAAGGTGCAGAAGGCGCGTTGCGTTCTCAATCTGGCTGAACGCGCCACTGTTCTCAATGCAGAGCTCGTATGGACACGTTATTCCCCCGTTTCAACTGGATGCGGTCCGAGCAACGCAGGGAGAACGCGAGTGAGGTTAATGAGTGATACAATTATATAAGTCCGCGCTGTCGCCTTTCGAGCGCAGACGTCCATACCTGGGATCGACGTGTAGGTTACTTTGCGTTGTCCTACTTACATGTACGACAAGTTGTCCTGGACAACCACACGGTCCACTATACTACTGTAGTACAAACCAACGGCTTTCAAAGTAAACACAACCACCTTGAAATCGACAACGGAACCAAGAGACCAACAACCAGCAAAACCACAATCCACGACGTGCTGTTTGCTGTTTTCCCACTCACCGACCGCGTCTAGTGTCGATGTCTATGGCGCCGACGTCGCTTTCGCTCGCGACTGCGGCTTCGACTCCGACTAGAGCTCACCGACCGTGTGCGGTGCCTGCTACGACTCTCTCGCTCACGACTACGCCGGCGGCTCCGGCTCCTGGACCGCCCTCGCTCTCTCCGCCGCTCTCGATCCTCCTCCCGACCACGTTCTTCTCTCCGAGTCGTAGGTCGCTCCGCTCGCTTCCTCGACGCGGACCTTCGTCTCCTCGTGGCCTCCTTTTCCTCTGTCTCCACCAGCTGCTTCAGCTTCTGTCGAATCTGTACGTACCCGATGTGCACCTTGCCCCCAAAGTGATCGGCCAGTCGCCTCTCACTGTCGAAAATGCTCAAGAAAGCCCCGCACACGTCGCACACGCGCAGCTTCTGGTTGACGCTGTCCACCGCACCCGAGGCCCCGGCGCTGCTCTGTCGGAGCAGCTCGCGCCGCTTCCGCTTGAGCAGCTCCACCTTCTCCATCGCGGGCAGCGACCTGTTGCCATCCCCGTCCTTAGCTGCCTGTGCCTCGGCGTCCTGCAAGTCCTGCGTGAGCTGCAGAATCTGCGGGCGGTCCTGCCCGTCGTCTCCGCCCTCAGCCAGTCGCCGCTGGGCGCGCGCGATCTTCTTCTCCACGTCGGTCAGCAGCTTCGACAGCTCATTGGCCAGCGCGCGCTCGTAGCCTAAGTCCCGTCTGGACTCTTGTTCTTGCTCTTGCTCTTGCTCTTGCTCTTGCTCTTGCTCTTGCTCTTGCTCTTGCTGCTCTTGCTGCTGCTGCTGCTGCTGCTGCTGCTGGTAGGCTGAGCGAAGCGTCGGCAAGTGCAGCGACTCGCAGGCGCCCGCGTCCAGGCGCGTGTTCTGGAACAAGTCACGCGGACACAGGCCGCACAAGTAGGGTTTGCATACCCTAGGGTGGCGGAAGTCCAATGCGGCCTCGTCCGGCCGGTCGCCGTCGCGGTTGAAGCCCATGAGGCTGTCGAGCAGCGCGCGCTGGGCGTCCATCGCTGGGATCTTGCAAGGCAGCAAGCAACACAAGCGCTCGGTTTGCATCCATGTGTGGCCCACACCGATGTAACTCGAATCCAAATGTAGCCAAGTCTCGTGTTGAAGTTTGTTATCCATGTTACATGTTGTTGTCGTTGCCTACAAGTCGGCGGGTTTCTCCCAGGACGACATGCCCGTCTGCTTGTTAAAGTAGAAGGGCTTGCCGGCGCCTTCGTCCCATTGCTCTATCCACGGGTTCGGCTGCGGCGCGTCCGGGTCGGTCTGCTGCATCTTCTTCTTCTTCTTCTTCTTGCCCGTGAGTCTGGTCTCTTCGCGCTCGGCCTCCTCCGCTTCCTCTTGCTGCTGCCGGGCGAGCTGCTCCTGCAGGATGCTCTCTTCGTCGCGCATGACGTTGTCTACGATGGCGGCACCGGCGGCGATTTTATCTGCGAGTTCGTGCGTCTTGGCCATGATCTTCGCACCCGCAGCCGACTCGGCCACGGTCTGCTTCACCTTCCCGGCCATCCGCTCGACGAGCGTCGTTCCCTGCGGGACTGCAACCATGGAGCCGTTACCGGTCTTCCAGGCTGCAGGCCAGATCTGCTGCAGCTCGACCGGGTAGTTGCTTTGCACGTGCACGCGGAACGGACCCTCCATGCCGCTCACGTACGCGGCCACGAGCAGCGTGTACGTGCGTGCAGCCAGCTCGCACTGGATCCGAACTTCACGGCTGCGGGCGGGCACCCCGCTGTGCGCTGTCACGTTGTCCTGGTTAAGAACGGTAACACGACGAGCCCGGTCCTTTTGGTCTTGATGGGCCACGACGTACACTGCGACGGGTAACACGTTCACCGGCGCCATACCACGCGAGTCCACCTGCGTGACCGTGATGATGACCTCAGTGGGGCGCGCCACACGCAGCGAGAAGTGCGGGTTGTTGTCCAGCCCCGTGCATCCTGGGTTATGCCGCGTCGGGAGCCCGCTCGAGGTGGCGTCTCCGCGCGAGAAGCGAGCGTCCAACGTTTTGACCGTCCACTTGTCCGGGTCGTAGTAGCGGCACACGTAGAGCGCTCGGAAGGCGTGGCAGAAGTCGTCGAAGCTCATCCAGAACGTGTTATCTCCTTCCGTGTCGTCGCCCTTGCGCACTCCCAACCGCTTGCGCAGACGCCGAGTCCACAGACGCGAGCCATCGCTCCAGTCGCCTTTCCACTCCTGGTGGTCGCCCGGCGGGTTTCGCAGTTGCAAGAGCTGCGCGCCGTCCACATCCCGCACGTCGTAGACCACGTAGCAGGCATCGAACACCAACCCGGAGGCGCGCAGAGCTGGGTCTGCGTGTTGGCTAGGCAGTGACGCTGCGCCTAGCAGGAACCGGTTCTTGCGGAACAGCTTTAACTGCTGCCACAGCGTTTTCTTCAACGCACCTCGGGCTGCCGGCGCCAAGAAAACCTCCTCGCACTCGCAGCCTGACAAAACGCGAAGTGCGTGATGCACGTATCCACCTTCCAGCGCTGCATACCCGCCATAGTATTTGGCGAACGCTTTCTCCACCAACGGCACCCACAGCTCTTCGAAGTCGCGACTGTGTGCAAACGCGGCGCCAGCACTAATTGAAATCTCTGCGTCATCGTTCACAGCGTCCATGCCAGCAGCTTCACGCTCGGCCGAGTCATAGAGTACCGGAAAATAGTCGTCAACGATGACAGTCTCCCACTGGCAATTCTGGAAGAGCCGCAGCGCGTAGGCACCCGTGAGCGAAGTCTGCTTGGTCACGAACAACCGATCGATGAGCAGGTCCACCTTGCCGTCGTCCACACCGCCCGACGCTGCCATAATGCTCAGAGCACTAAGCAGCCAGGCATCGTTAAGGCGGCCAACACGAACATCATCAGGGTCGGTGCCTCCGTCAAATAGGCCCGAGGCCACGTTGATCGCCGACGACACTTTCCACTGCGGTGCGATCTCCGATTCATGGGAGCACCCAGCGAGCGACGTCGTATCGGGAGGGAATTCCCGGTCCGCGAATTGCAGGGACCGACCGAACTCGCCTGGGACGCACGAGTAGCCCGATTCAATCTCCAAGAGCGCCTCCCGGGCGTTGACAATTCCTTCGTCGTAGCCTGGCTTGCGCTCTTCCTCCTCGGTCAGTATGCCTTCGCTTTCGCGACGAAGCCGGCGAGCCAAGAACTCCTGCATGCGTTGGCGACACTGCTCAGCTTCGCGTGGCGCCCAGTATTCGTGCCGTTCGTTCTGAGCGACAAGAGCAGCCCGGTCTTCAGCATCGACGATGGCATCCGTGCGCTCCATTTCTTCGTTGAAAGCTGCCTTGAGTGCGTGGAATCTCGCACGCGCTTCTGGGCTGAGCGAGAGCAACCAAACGGCCACCAACGGGATGTCGATCGACGCGAAGGAGCTCGTGCGGAAGACATTCGCTGGGGGGCTGATGCCATTCGACATGAGCTTGAAGCGGTTCTCCCGCAGGAACTTCTGGAACAGGATCTTCTCGCGGCTCAGCCGAGCGTCCGAAGCTGTCAGCATCAAGAGCTGCAGGTGGATCACACACCGCGTTTCTTCGTAGAATTCGCGGTCCAACGCAGCATCAAGCTCAGGGAGCTGCAGCAGCAGTTCCACCAGGTCTCGCGATGGAGTCGCCGGTGTCGTGTCGATCTTGTGATTTGGCTGAAAAACCGCGAGTGCGCTATCGCCTCGTTCGAGGTAGTCTGCTTGCGTGTCGGTCCGGGCTTCATCCTTCGCCTTCCTTCTGCACTTAAGCGTCGAAGGTAAGTACTTCCATCGTAAGAACCGGAATACTCGTGGAGGAACCGTGAACGCGTACAAGAAGCCAAAGGGCCCGACGCCGCGCTGGAAAACATCCTCCTTCACCTCTTGCCACGACAGAAGCCCATCTGGCCGAGACACCTCTAAACCGTGAATTGTAGTGATGTATCGACATTGACGATCGACGTCTTCGATATCAAGTGCGATGTCACCGCTCGTATGTCGGGACTCCACTCTCACAGCTTCTTCCTCCTCAACCTTCGGCCCCGCCGTCTTCGCACCTTTCTTTCGACTCGCAAATGCAGTGGCGACACCTCCGCCGTAAGCGATAGCCTGGAATTCGAGCTCCGCTTTTTTCTCTCGACGCTCTTGCTCCACGAACTCTGGCGATTCCAGCGTGAATGGGAGTCGTCGACGGTTTGAGACAGCTTGGGCGGCCTCGCTGGCGTCCTTGAGGATCATCTCGTTCACGTACTTGGCAGCAATACCCATTTGTACGGGTGTGACAGCACACAGGTGTGCGGTGACACCGGCAAAAGCTAACAATACAAGGCTGCACAGCCCGACGCCAAAATCGAGCGGATCAAAGAACATGACACCAGCTACGCCCCACAAAAATGTCAAGAGGAAGACCATGTAGAGCGGAGCCACGTTGTGCGTCTCGTCCACGACGTTGTTAGTGAAGGCGTTGTAGGAGAAAACGGGAAAGAGGTAGGGCGAGTAGAAGACAGACTCATCCGCTGAGCTTTTCGCCACGATCCAGTTAGCCACAAACTGCAACGAGTACTTGAGCAGTAGAACCATGAAAACAATGGAGAGACAGGAGAAAAAACTCATCCCAGAAGCGAGAGCGGCGATGATAGCAGCGGCGGTGGCGGTTAAGACGATGAGGCTGGCCTGGCGCTGATAGATTGGAGCGAGATAGTGGTCGTTCTCGACCCATTTCACGACGTAGTACGTGATGAAGATGAACAGCGCCAGCAAGAACGTCAGGACGCCACCAAATGCCACACTTATAAACACGTACACCTCGAAAATCCAGATAACGATGGCCCCCAAGCAGGCACCGCCGATACGCCGAATTGGACGAGTGATGACCCAGTTCTCATCCTGCCAGCGACACAGCGTGATAGCAAACAACAAGAAGATCGGGTAGAACACCAGAACTGAGAGGATCACGAGAGACTCCACTTGGTTCACGTCGGCCTTCAACACAGCAAAGAACAACACAAAGCCAGTACTCCAGGCCAGTGCAGCGCTGCCCCCAAACGAATACTTCATGTCCGGTGTAAGCGTAGCAGTCTTGAAGAACTTTATCGTTGGGAAGAGCGTGAAGATGAGAACATAGGCCCCGGTCCAGATGAGTTGCCCCAGCCACGAAGGGTTCTCTGTAGCAGTAAGGATCATCCCGTAGAGCATGATGAGAAACAGCAGTGCGAAGAAGCATCCAAGAGTCATGTGGTCCTGCGGTAGCAAAAATCCTTGCTTATACGCCTGGTACAATGTCATCTTCGTAAAATCAATATCGCCGTCAGCGCCCAACGCCAACGTTTTCCGCCGAGCCAAGACAGCATTGCTGGCGGCATTATCGTCGAGTAGCGGGCGCGCCACATCCTCGTCTTCGTCGTCCAGGGCGGTGTTGGCGACACCATTGCGGTTGAGTAATGGCTTGGCCGTTGGTGAGAGATTGTCCTGCTCCCGGTACTTCTTCTGCCACGTTTTGCGCGATAACAAGGCTCGCCAACCGATCTTCCCAGCCATGAGGCCTCTCAGCCATGCAAAGCGTGGCGGCTCCGCTGGCTTAATTGCTAGCGTCTTGGGCAGATGTAAGTGCTGAGTGCTCGCCCCATTCTCTTTGATGGCAGGAAGCTCTGGTGTGTTTGCATTGGGAATCGTCTTGGCGGGAGAAGATGACGGTTTGCTTTTCCCAGGGAGTGTCAGCCCCAGTTTCTTGGTTGGACTCATAACCCCAGCGGCTTTGCCTCCGACAAGCCCCAACAAGCTCTTTGATGGCAGGTTCGGCATCTTAAAAGTATCATCGCCACTGTCGAACACGTGATTGTTCCCTTTGCCTTTGAGAGGAGGAAGTACAAAATTCTCGCGCATGAGCTCCGCCTCTTTCTCGAGTGCGGCTTCTTCATCGAGAAAGCCGTCGTCATCGTCGTCATCTAACACGTCTTCCTCGTCGTCTTCGGGTGGCCAAACGACGAGACGGTAGTCGTTCTTTGTCCACTGCACATGCACCGCCAACGATAACATGAGAATGAGCGGCGTGAAGAACGAGGACACCAGGATAAATGTTGACGTAGTCGACGCGTACACGAACAGACCGGAGCAGATCACGAGCACTTCCGACGCAGCAGCCAGCATGAATGGTAGGCGTAATGGTCGTACGAACAGATACACGTGCATGGCATAGTCCGACAGGAGCTGCTCCTTTTGGAGGAAGAACGCTCTCGACGTTGCCAGTGAAAGACCAACGAAGAGGACGACAATGAAGGCAAGCACGCCAAATATCCACAGGGGCCACTCCTGACCCAAGACAGGGACCCGGACGGTCTGGTTTGCATCGGAGCCGAAGGCAACGCCAAGCAACAAAAAGAGATAGAAGAAGGACAAGAACCCGAGCACGAACTCGGGTGTCGTGCCCACATCCAATTGCTGCTGGCGCTCCTTTTGCGGGTCGTGGCCGAAGAACGTGACGCCCCCGGCCTCTTGTTTGTTCATGCGAGGCAAGTTCCGGCCAATGATTTCACGACAAAGCGCTGTGCCGAAGACCATGTACAGGAAGGCGTGGCCGAGGATCCAGTACCTGCCGCATGTGACTGCAAGACACACCCGCACGGAGCTCAGGAGGAACACGACGTATCCAGCAGACCAGTTGTTGGCGCTATTACCACGGTGCAGCATATAGACGCACAGATCCACCAGGACGAGAGTGATGGAGATCCCAAGTGCCTGCGTTCCGTTCTCCGTCCAAGAACTCGCCACGGTGCAGTAAACCGCCAGTGTGGCCAAAGCAGACGAGTAGTATCGAGGATTCGTGCGCTTTCGTGTGGAGGCCGGCGTCACGAAAGCACTTTTGAGGATATCCGCGTACTCCAAGCCTGGAAGCGACTGCTCCACCGTGTAGTGCTCCCCTAAAATCGCCGCAAAGGCTGATTCCTTCCGCTTCCGCTTGGCCTTCGCTGATGCTCCTGCTGCTCCTTTAAGTTGCTCCATTGGTTGGTTGTCACCTTTTGCACTGGCCAGTTTGAGCCCAAGCGTGCCGAGGTTCTTGAATTTGCTTTTCAGTGTGATGACCTTCTTGGAAGCCCCCACGACAGCAATAACCTGCTTGAGCGATTTGGACAGCTTCGAGTCATTCGTGAACGCCAGCCAGATGATTGGCATCATGTTGAGCGTGAGAAAGATGGCCGACAGCGAGAAGAAGTCCAAGTCTTCACCTCCCACGTACACTTTCGGGTCGGCAAATGTGGCCGAAAAGAGGAACACGAACGCGCCCAAGAACGCCACAGCGAAGAGGTACAGCGTTCGTCTCGTCATGCGCCAACCCGTGCGCACCCAGACGACGGCAGCGTAGGTTCCTCCTAACGCTCCAATGCCCAGGAAAAGAATCCCGAAGCCGAAAGCCGGGGGCGTCACGAGTACAATGGACGTCACTCCCCACGACAAGAGCATCAGCACGGGCGAGGCAATCACAACATACACCGCCCACGTCGCGTAGAACAAGTTGCGTCGAAACTGCGCGTTGTTTTCGCCGTCTCCATAGCAGAAGAAGAGTTGTGCCACGATGTCGGGCTTCTTGCCCTTCGCCTTCTTTCGCGACGCGGCGCCTGCTTTGTCTTTCCCTGCCGCGTCGGCTGCAGTGGCTTTATCCTTCAATGGTTTGGGCTGTGCTCCTGCTGCAACCGAGAGCTGTCCATTCGGGTTGGCCACTTTTTCCGCCAGGAAGGACTGCACGCGCTCGATACGCCAATGCATGCGCTGCAGATACCGAACGACAAGCACCATCAGGAACGAGAACGTGGCCCAATACTGCGCAGTTAGCTCGAGGAAAATCCCCCGCGAGAACTCCTTCGAGTAGACCGCAGGCACGACGTCCAAGGACTCGTGCGGGACAGCAACAATGAAGTACATACTCAGCGTCGTGTCCGTGTAGTTCGAGGCCACGTTGGCGCCCGTGGTAAGTCCTCGCCCCTCGGCGTCTCCGTACTTGTTAATGGCGTGTGGGGTGAAATTCTGGGCCACAGCTTTGAAGTCTCCAGCGACGTCCATCAGCTGCGCATACTCGCGCGTGTCGACCCAGCCGAACGTGGTGTTGAGCCACTCGGGCGATGAAGCTGCGTCGTCAACTCGGCGAAACACGAAGAGCTGGGCCGCGAAGTTGAACGTCACGCGCGCGTACGGCGCGTAGCCGTAGGTGCTGACCAGGGACGTGTTGCCTCTGTCGTTGTTGGAAGTGCTCAACGAACGGATCAGCAGGCCGCCTTGCGAGTCGGCCATCCGGTAGTAGCTCAGCAGCCGCGTGTCCGAGCTGGAGTACACTCGTCCGTAGAGCCACGAGTTCTCGTCAGGGAAGTAGCCGCCCATGCCTCCGAGGACCAGCGCACCCGACACGAACACTTGCTCCGCTCGTATCTGGAACGGGACGGCAGTCATGCGGATGCGCATGCACGGCGAGGACGAGCTCTCGTCCGTGCAGTCCCCGCCCTCACTCAGAGGCACCCAGAGCTCCTCCACACACATGGGTTGCTCTGCCATGGCCCAGGTCGACGTGTCATTCGACGGCACCGCTTGCTTCAACGCCGAGAAGGCCGAGCAGTAGATGGCGTTGAGCGTGACTTGCGCCACGAGGTCGTCGCCGAACTCCAAGCCGCTGTCCTTGTCCCACACGCGGACGACGATCTCCGTGCCGGCAGGCCGGAAGCCGAAATTCAGGTCGCGCGCCAGGTCGTCCTCCGCGGTGCATCCGGGCTCGGCGCAGGGCGGCCACTTGGGGCTGAGCGAGTTCCACACCACGCCGGACGTGCGAACGTTGTCGCCGATGAGCGCCTCGACGTAGGCGTCGGTCTCGAGACCTGCGAGTCCAAACCCGTCGAGGTCGGGCAGGTGGCGCATTTCCACGATGGTCAGCGTGAGGTTGCCGCCAGCAGAGGCGTATTGGCCGCCGTCGGGGCAGTTGCGAGCGCCCCCGGTGCACGAGAACGCTGCCAAGCTTTGCGTCGTCGAGTAGCGCGGATCCGGGTGGCCGAGCGTGTCGGTGGTTTGAGCTGCCACCTCCGACGAGCTCTGGAGCTGGAGCACGGCAGCAAGTGCCGCTGCGAGGCTGAACACGCGCCACGGCACGGCATGTTGCAGATTCCGCCGCGTCATTCGATGGTTCACCAGCGCAAGGCTGGCATGGATGCAAAGAGCTCTGGAGTGAGAGGGTCGCGGCCCGTTTTGGGGGCGTCCAGGGCGCCTCCTCCAAAGTAACGGAAGCATTCCAGCCTTATGTCCTTGACAACGCCATCTTGCCATCGATGACGTTGCGGGGAGATGCCGTCGCGTCCAGCTCATAGTGATAGTGATACATTTATATGCTCCTTCGCAGTTAGTTAGATAGTTCGCTGGCTACGGCACGTCGGCTAGCGGCTTCTTGGCTAGCACGAAGTCAAACGTCACAGGCAGCTTCTCCGTCCTGGTAAGCGTGGGGGCCCAATCGCGTCCGAAGTGCACCCCTTGCTCCGCTAGAGAGGCCTGGACTTCCATCTCCCAGGGCAGTTCGCTGAACACGCCCTCGAAAACGTCCTCCTCGCCGTGCTTGAAAAGATGTTCGCCCAGCTCCTTCTGGTACAGCTCGTTCACGTCCTTGAACAGGGCGAGCCCGTCGTCCTGCATCAATCCCAGGCCCGCCATGTCGCCCCACACCTCACTACCCGGGGCCGACAGGACGTCGATGGTCTTGAGCAGCGCGAGGTTGCTGGCTCGGGTCAGGTACATCATGATGCCTTCCAGCGCCCAGAACGTCGGGATGTCCGGGTCGAACCCGCTCGAGAGCAGCCCTTCCTCCCAGTTGAAGGCGTTGAGGTCCGCGACGACGCAGTCGTGGCGGGCCACAAGGAGCTTGGGCTCCAGCTCCTTAAGCACCGCTCGCTTGTGCTCGAAGAGCTCAGCGCTCTGGTCGATTTCCAGCACGTGGCAGCCGCTCAAGGATTCCAGCCGGAACACACGCGTGTCGAGTCCGGCGCCGAGCAGCACCACCTGACGGATGCCGGGGATCCGTTGCGCAAGGGCCTCATCGAGGTAGCGCCCGCGCAGCGACACGTAGTCCTCCGGGTTGGGCTGCTTCTCCTCCCACTTCTTGAGGCGCGGCGCCAGTTGCGGCGCGACCTGGCGTGTCAGCGGCTCCGCAAACGGGTCGTGGATCAAGCGGTCCTCACGGCCGTCTTCGATGGCGCGCAGGTAGGCGTCCATGAAGCTCGTGAACTGGGCGAAGTCCTCGCTCTGCATCTTGCCGGGGGCAGGAGAGGAGGAGGGCCGGGCGTGGTGTGCGTCGACGAGTGCGGAAACGAATGTGGAGCTGTTGGCAGTGCTCTCCATCGCGGATGGCTACGCGCGCGGTCGAAGGCAAGTCGAGAAATGCCAAGCGGAGGCCTGGGCCGTCGAGAGACCAGGCCGCGTCGAGAACCGGGCCAGCGCCGGCAGCCGCCTGGCGCCGCCTAGCGCGATCACGTCGAGGCTTTCCACCCGTCTCTAGCGCCGAGTGGAGGGACAGCGGGGGGTGGCGCCACTGGCATGCAGCCGGCGTCTCGCACGCCATGCTCCCGGCAAGGGGAGAAACGCCGCGACGGCAGAGGCCTTGGAAGCGGAGCGGGGCCGGTTTGGCACGGGCTTCAACCGCGCGGCAAAAGATCGCGGCGCGGGTGCTGGTTGAGGTGGCCTCGGGATCAGCTGGCCGTCGGTGACGACAGAGTGGCCGTGCGCGCCACGTCAGGCGCCACGTTCGACTCGAACAGCGCGGCAGCCGCTGGCGCAGGATCCACCTCCGGATATCGACAATCGACCGGCTCGGCGACACCAAGCAGAAAACCCCAGGTATCCCCGGTACATGTACCGTGTCCGCGGCGCTCGACTTCGAGCCAAGCGCCGTTGCGCTAGTAGCGAAATGCAGCGCACAAAGCAAGTGAAATCGTTGAGCGCTATCTGAGCGAGGCTTTCGGAGAAGGGTCCTCATCTGTCCTCCTCGTCTGCGGCTGAACTTGGAGCGTGGCATCACTATCGGCGCCGCCGACCTGTCTGTCTGGGAAGCGTCGCGGGGCGCTGCTGGCCAACGGATTTGGTCGCCGGCGCGCGCGCAGCCTGCTACAGATCGCTCCATGGAGTCCATCCGCATGGAGTCCGTGCTGGACCCGGCACGATTGCTTGATGACGGAACGGGAAGACAGCGCAACCAAGGCGATTGAGTGGAGGAGGGCCCGTCTTCGAGCAAGCCAGCGTCGCTCCTACCCGCGAGCACTAGGCGATCTCAAGTCGCGATCCCCGACACCATGGGCCGCCCAACACAGGAAAGCTGGATAGGCTGTTGTGCACTATTAAGTGTGCGACGAGCGAGGTTGCAGGGTTTGATGCAGAGCTGTTTGCTTGAGGGAATTGGTTCTCTTCCGGTCGCTGGCTGGCTTTGAGCGGCCTCAGCACTGGCGGCGGTACTCGCGGCGCAGCTCTCGGTCGGTCGTCCTGCTGGCAGTCGCCATTGTTGCCGCGTAGGCGGTGCAGCAGACCGAGGAGCAAGAGGGCGTCCATGGCAGATGGAGAAGGTGGCAGGGTGGCGTCGGAAAGTGAGAGAGGCTGGAAAGATGCGGTGCGTCACCCTCGACGGTGCTTTGAGCTGTATCGCGCGGTGAAATGACTATGTGCTGTACACTGGCCAGCATACCGCCATAAATATCCAGCGGCGTTTTTCCCGGCCGTGGCGGGCTCTGCAATTCCATGGTAGGGCCGCGGTGGAAAGTAGTTTTGGGGCTACAAGCTGCGCATGGTGAGAATACAGACCGTGGTGTCTATAGACTGACACGGGGGCTGACGGAACCTACATGGAAACAGACAGGAAGTCTCCGCTATTCCGACCGCGTTGCAGTTGTCAGTAAACTGGGTGACGCACGAAAAGATAAACCGGTAAGTGCCGCAGCACGGCATCATCGTATCGGGCAATGCATTATCCTGATATTCGGCGACTACCTTCCAGCTCAACTCCACACCTCGAGGCACACCACGCCGTGTGGAGCTCGCTGGGTTGCTTGCGCCGTGTGCGGCATTGACTGGCTAAACCGGAGCAACTTGGATCCGAGGCGGTGCTGCTAGCGTGGTGTCGCGTCCTTCACGGTTGCGATCGTAGTTATCGGCTTCGTCCTGCTGGTTGTTTTCACGCTGGCGGCGAAGACAGGAGCGGGCCAGACGGCCGAAGAACAGGATGCACATGTGCTAGCTGAGTCAATTGACTTGGATAGGGACTGGCGCGCTAGTGTTCAAATGGAAAGTGAGATCGATACTCGCATCAGTTCGAGTGCAAGTTGACGCTGCATGGCGGCATCGTGAAGTAATATGGCCACAAAGTTGTTTACGACTAGATCCAGAACCTAGTATCTATAAAGTCGCTATCACAGCTGTCCTTGATCATGGCAGGAGGAGTCCTGGATGCCATCTACATCTCTATGTGGATACCAAATTTCCGCTGCATCTCCGAAACCACACACGGCAGCACAAGTACACCAGCAACAACACAATGCACTGCGTTCGCCTTCTTTTGATTTGGCCTGTCCCACATAACCACAAAGGGAAATGCATGATAACCGATTGGAATCACCAAACTGTGGGCCCACAAGATGGTGCGCAGGGTTTGGTAGTATATCAGAGGATAGTAATATATTATACTATTAGTATAATACTGTTAGTAATATCACTTATTACAAACAAAAAGTATAATGGTTAGTAATAATGCGAGTTAGTAGCTCGAAAATCGTCATTTTAGTACTAAAAAATCTACTAATTTCCGTATACCTTTAAGAGACGCATGCAAGCGGTTGGATCCTGCCAAAGGGTGGCTTCCTTCTATCATTTCCCGCTCATTCGGAAATTATCGAGCTCAAGAGGAAGAGCTTCTTCAATGAAGTGCTACAAAGCAGGCTGCTGCTTCGGAGACATAAGGGAAACGACCCCTTGCAGTATTTGTGCTCGGACTGTTCACCATATATCAAGTACTGAGCTCTGCGATGACGCCGACCTCTCAAAAAGGTACGAATCCCAGATGCAGCATGAATTTCGACAGTTTCTAATGGACGATTCGCAGGTTTTGCTGTCTAATCTCGCCCGTAAGCAGCCAAGACATCTCAGCAAGCGACAGAATTCGATCTGGCCGACCTGTGCCTCCCCCCCCAGTCAATGGTTTTGCCTAATGGTCGACGAATTTGGAATGTGGAACGATTGTGCCAGTACATAGACGTCCGCCGCTGGTTTGTTGATACTGGGGAGCATATTCTTCCAATCATTGCTTTGGTTGCGCGAGTCGGGCTGCTTTCAAGAGAGGGTGTTTCAACAGATCCTTCGTCATGAACCCTCTGCGCATGCGTACAAGCAGCGAGCCCAGCGACAGCTTATACTTCATCACAAACGCCCGGAGATTGAGCGCATGAAGGAGTGTAAGCGCAACCTATGATAAAAAAATTTAGTAGTCCAAATCTACTATTAGTAGATTAAATTAGTAATATTATATTGCCAAGATCACCAATTAGTAATATCAATATGTTTAGTAAGTGAAAAAGGCATCCATAATTAATAATATTACTAAGTGACGGAAAACGATTCTACTACCAAACCCTGATGGTGCGTGAGCACTGTTTACTGAGTAGGCGCAGAGAACACTATCAAAACTTGGTGGTAGTGCTGCACTGGTCGATTGATGCACGACTCATCGTATCGAATCGCCCACTACTTCCCACCGCAGGCCCGCCACTGCCGGCCTTACTGCTGGAATTGCCGTCGCCGCTGGATATTTGTAGCTCATTTCACCGCGCGATAGTCCGCTGGATTGTCGTGATCGTGCCACTTTCCTGATTACAGCAGCCCCGGCTCAAAGCAGTGACTCGCCGCAACTTTTCAACCTCTCGACTTCACTCACTTCAGCTTCTGCCTCCCACCACTCGAGCCTCCGACTACACCCCGCCACCTTCTCCATCTGACATGGGCGTCCTCTTGCTCCTCGGTCTGCTGCGCCGCATGCGAGGCAACAATGGCGACTGCCAACAGGACTACGACCGAGAGCTACGCCGCGAGTACCGGCGCCAGTGCAAGCGCCAGCGCCGCTGGAACCGCCGCCACCCACAGTGTCCAGGCCCAATCCCCACCCCACCAGGAGCCGTGCCGGTCGTCGTGCTGCCAGCGGTGCCCACGGTCGTGCAGCCAGCATCACTCGCTGACCCGACCAGCCAGACGGCAACGACGACGACGAAGGACGTTTCGGTGTAGACTGGTTCCGTCGTTGAAACCCGCCTGCTATAATACATGCAACGCTGTCAGGAAGAGGTCGAACGAAGACCAGCCCACTATGCCTTTACTGCACTAGCTGTGGATTCCAAGATATTTGCCACTTGTCTCGCAAAAGGTAGATGAGATCATCAACTCAGCCACAGCCAGCACATGGTCATGTACATGTAGTATTTAAAAAAATAAACACGGGCACTAGCCGTTTACGACATTGGAGTTGCGCTATTCCACTAAGGTAAGTCCTCTCACCTGTGCACCGCGACATGGCAGAGCCCTGGATATTTGTCGAGTTGACCTTCGAACATAGTGCTGATAACTCAATCGCACGAAATGTTGGTGTGTTTATCTACCTTTATTATTCACTGCTGAATTGGTCTAGTTAATAGTCTTGGTTTTCTCTACGTCCTCTGTGACCTCTTTGGCGCTCGGGTGCAGCCAGTTTTTGTAGGAGTAGGCCGAGGCACCGAGCATTTGCTCGAGATGGTGGTCGAGGCACTTCTCGATGCTGCAAAGGTGGCAAATGTACGCCAATTTGGGCCACACTGCGCGCTGACCGCCTTCGAGGTAGTGTGTCATGTCTGGAACAGTGGGGTTCAGGATGGCTTTGATGCCGATCGATTCGAGGAAGCGGAAGCCCGGGATGATCGTTACGTTACCCGAGAAGTTTTGCTGGAAATATGAGCTGAACTGGTGTCCGTAGATCTTCGGGAATAGACCCAGGAAAGCAAGCATCTTGAGTCTGTGACGCACGTCCCCAGCAATAACGCTCTCAAGCTTGTAAAATATGCTCTTGCTAATGCTTGGCTTGTCAATCTCGTCGCTGACGAACGGTACCACGTGCGGATTCACTTGCGAAACGATGAAATTGGTCACGTCAAAGCCACTGGCCATCGTTTCCATCGGCAAGTCGTGCTGAATACTGCCGTCCACCCACTCCTTGTTCAGAGACGCATACGGAACGATGTTGCCCTGGAAATCTCTTGCCATAAGCTGCTTCCCTTTCATAATGCCAGGGAGAGAGCAAGACACAGCAACAGCACTCCAAAGCAGCACGTGTGGCGTGTTGATATGACTCAATAACAGCTTCTTTGGCCCCTTGTGACCCGTGATGTCGGACGCAGAGACTGTAATACACACGTGGCGTCCCGTCTTGAGGAAGGCGTCCTGGAATGTGTAGTACATCGTCTTTTCCACGGCATGCATGGGTTCGCTATAGTAGTGCTCCGTAGTGCGCTCAAACTCAGACGAAGCCACGAGAAATCCGGTCTTAACGCAGTGTGCAAGCTGCTCGAGAAGCGGCGGGAACCAGCGAATGCCAAACGAGAAATAGCGAATTGAAATGTCGCTCACCAAGACATCATTCATGAACGGCAATAGCTTTGGTGCTGCGTGAGGTTACCTACAAGTACCGCGCTCAATGCGGACTGACGACGCTCCGGTACGTTCGTCCCTGCGAGAGCGCGACCGAGTCGACTAGCCGAACGAGGCGCATGACGGCCTCCACCTGGGGCGCGTCCGGCTGCTCGGCGGTGTCGGCGAAGTGCGTCTTGAACGACCACAGCACGGCGCTCGACAGCTCCGTCAGGACGGTCCCGCGGACGGCGGTCGAGTACACGTCGAGGGAGCAGCGAGCTTGGGCTTCTTCGCCTGGGCTCGATTCACGTGCAGCCCACGCGGCTTGCAGCTTCTCCAGGAGCTCTTGGTCTGCGTGCAAATGTAACTGAGCTTTTCGGGCGGCCACCTGCAGCGCTTCGTTGTTGATAAAACCGACGTCTGGGTGCGACGCATTCCTGCGTATCCTTGCGAGCATCGCATCGCGGTGGGCTACCGTAGCAGCTGATAGTTTCGGTGGGGACGGGGGCAGACGCTCCAGCAGCGCCCTGGCCTCGGCGTTGAGCAGCCGCAGCAACTTCTTCGCCTGTAGTCGCATCAAGAAGGAATAAGTTCACCAGCTAGGGCGACACAGCGACTCCAATCAACGTTCTTACCTGCTTCAGTCGGTGGTAGATCGAAAACACCGACGAGAACGTCGGTGCATGGGCCACCTCCTGGAACTGCGGCGACTCCACCTGAATCTTCTCCAGCACAAACTCCGCCAACCGCTGATACCCGCCTCGAAGCCTCGCCGCCTGCTTCGGAAACGACGTCTGAACTCTCGCTACGGGTGCGTCCATCCTTGCAGCCGGTCCATACTTCTGCTGTTGCAGTAGGAGCTGCCTCCTCTGCGAACTCAGCGACAAGCGCTCGCTCATTTTGCAGCAAAAAGCAAAGCGAGTCGACGCCTCGTTCTCCTTCAGTTGCAGCTCCTCCAGCTGCGTCTCCAGCGCCTTTACTTTGCGCGGATACTCCAGTCGGACCTTTGGCACGGGCTCCGCCTGGTGCTCTATGGTCTCCGCCTTGTGCTCCACGGTCTCAAAACCCCGCTGCGCTGTTCGCGTCGCCTTTGCGACGGCCAAAATGCTCTGCAGCTGCTGCTCGTCGGCGTCCAAAGCCTTCGGCTGCCCCTCGTCACTCTCCTCGTCGCGGTCGTCACTTGTCTCCGCCAGTTCCGTTCGAACCTGGCGCGCGCGTCGGATGGCGTCCTGGATCGACTGCTCCACGGCCAACGTCTCGTCCCGTTGCGCGTTTTTTTCCTCGACGAGCGACGATTCGAGGCCGCGGATGTACTGGCACACAACCTGGAGGCTCTCGCATCGCTGCTGCAGCGCTAGCGACCGGAAGCGCACGTCGGCGTCGACGCTGGACGCCGTGCGCAGGAGCTGCTCGGCGACGGCATCCATGGCCGAATGTGCACCGACGGACCTGCCAATCGCAGATGGATTTCGACCAATTGGTGTGCGGAACGATGGTGATTGGTCGAGACGCTTCAAGTTGCCGTTTTCGGCCTACTGCAGCAACTACATGTACACGAGTGCGCTTGGTTCGTACAAAGCACCGATGTCCTCCCACGACAGCAGCCGTTAGACAGCTCTCGCTGTTTCGCCCTCGGTTCTTCTCGAAAAATCTTTTTTCAGCCAACAAATGTGCGGCCACCCTGGTACAATTGGACCTCGACATGCATTCCAAGGTAGCAACGCGGCGACATGTGCGGCATGTTGCTTCGGACAACAAGTCGGAACAGGAAGGCAGCTAGCTGTACATAGGCCGAACCGCTTGCGCAGACAGCCCCCAATATCCTGCGAGCGCAGGTGTGGCGCTCACAGGATAGCGCCGTGAGTCACGGCAACGCCAACTGCCCGCGCTCGTATCAATGGCCAAGAGTGTTTGTGCGTGTGCTGATGTGCTGTTGGGCTCGCGGGCAGTGAGCCCGGCAGCGGCGGCGCCCGAGACAATATCCGCTCCCCCGGCATTTGCGGATTGGCGCCGTTTGGCTCGGGGCGCGTGTTTTTGCAGCCAAGAATTCGCTCGAGTTCGCCTGGTTTTATCGATACACTACGAGACAGTGTCTCGATAATAGCGCTTCAAGTGTGAAGCACTGGACTTGCCCGTTGTTTGCCGCGAGCGCGCACACAGCGCCGCCGCCGCCGCGTCTTCCTCTCGCTCGCGCTCAGTTGCAAAGCCGCAGCGGAACAGCCGGACGAGCGCCAAACCACCAAGCACCCCCTCGTCGCCGCGTAGAATGTGGCGGCAAGAGGCCGCGGGGCGCGACGAGAGCCTCCGCGTCCGCCCTCGAGGTGAGCTCACGCGAGCCATGCAGTCCCGTAAGAACGGGCTTGCGCCTGGCGATTCTTCCAAGTATATAGTCGCCGCGACGTCCTCCGTGTGCCTCTACAGCGTCGCCGCAATCGACAGGAGCTGCAGAGCGATGACCAACGGACGTGTTTTGTGCTTTGTATGCAGATCCACAGCAACAGCAACAGCAGCCGCTCGCTACTACGGATGCCGCGCAAGCCCGTTTCGCTCCGCGACGGCACGACCAGGTGGGTGGAAGGAGAAGCTCGTGTATCCTGGCATTCTCGGCCGCCCAGCAGCTTAACTCAACGCTGCTGTGTGCCTGCCCCAGATGGACGGAGCGCGCGCGCCGGCAGCGACATCACTCGAAGCAAGCCGCGCAGCACCGAGTCAGAATGGAGACCGGAACTGGAGCGCGCGGATCCACGCGTCCATCGCGCGCTTGATGGAGGTCGAGGGCATCAGTTTGGATTCGGAAAAGTATGCCAAGCCAGCCGAAAAGCGGAAGGCGAGAGTGGAAGAGCAGGCTTTCCACGCAAAGGTGGAGGAGCTGGAAGCTGCGAGCGAGACTGCTCATAAGGAATATTGGGACCGCCTGCGGGACGTGTACTCGGCGTCGACCGCGAAGAAAATGAGGCTGACGTCCAAGGAAGCGCCGCCACAAACGGTAGCGACGTCGGCGTCGTGGCAGCCTAGATGTGAGCACGAAGCATTGAACACACTCGCAGTGGCCGCCGCTACAGAACAATTTACCGAACCCGAGGCGCCCACGGAGCCTACAGCAACGAACGTGAAAAAAACCAAGCCGAGTAGCCGGCGGCAAAACTCGCTACCTGTTGATGGTATGTGCCATTTGAGTGTTTACCAGGCAGCGCGAAACCTTCATTACTGATGGATCGTTCTGCATCACCAGGCACAGAGCGGAGCCCGTTGGTACAAGTCCACGACCCGTCATTCGCCAAGGCAGTCGACAAGCTTGCCGGCAAGTTGACGCAGCTCCTCGTCCAGCTGCAAGCAACTTCTGACGCGGCCGCGGCAGAGCCCATACTCGCCGCTGCGGCGTCTATCGCCTTAGAGGCGACGGAGATTCGTCGCTGCGAGAAATTGGCCCTGACTCGCATGGTGGAGATCGAGGAGCACCGCCAGCAGGTCATGCAGGGGATTCTGGAGTACTCAAAGCGCACGGAACAGCAGGAAATGAACAAAAGCAGCAAAGAAGGTGCCAGCAGCGCGTCCGACCTGCGCAGCAGCTCCACGCCGCCGTTAAACAGCGGTGGCAGCAAGCAGACGTGATCATGAAATAAAGTGCAACTGTGTCTATCTATCATACTTGTAAGTCCGTTTGGAATTAAGCAACGAAATATTTGGCGAGGCTACCCTGCGCTTCATTTTACATACTCCCATAAGTTATGGATGAATATGAAAGACTTATCCGACCTTTTGTATTGGGCACAGTGGTCCAGCAACGACCAATCACCGCATGCCATTAATAATTAACCAATCAGATACGTTCATTCAAATAATTTTGACCAATAGCAATGTAGGAGGTTAGGGAGATATTCTACACTATCGGAGGCACACAATAAATATGTGTATCTCCATCCATACCACAAGTGTCGAGCATATCACTTGCATATTTTCTTCCAATCCGACCAATCCTCCCAGGATGGGCTTAGCTGGGCTGGCAACACCAAGCGTGCTAAGACAACAGCCAAAGGTGCGTTCACGGCCTTCTGCAATAGCGAAAATATAGAGTTTGTCTATGTGAAGCCATGCATTGAGCAAGATGCTACAGTAAAAAAAAATCTGTCTGTGCTAGATAAGTTTGGCACGTATCTTGCATTTAGGGAGGGCAAGAATGATCAAACACGTGCTCGGAATACCATCATGCAATAATTTAGACAATACTTTAGACAGAGTAAAATGTGGCTGTTCGAAGTCTTTCCCGGGCAACGACATATTGTCGAAACAATTAGGCTTAACATGGGGAATACTCTCGACATCTTTTGCCTGAAGCGAGACGGAAAGGTAGTCAACAAAGCCCCACCATGCTCAAAAAGTTCCTTAAAAATGGTGCTTCTTTATTGGTATAAGAATGCATGTTCCTCTAGTGACAACAAAGACGCAGCATTGCTCTGTCTGCAGTGGTACCTGTTTGGACGAGCAACCGACCAGTCGTTCGGCCGCAAGAAGAACCTCTCCGTTAAAGCAGCCGAAGTGTTCCTCGGCGCTTCATCTGCACGGAGACATATGCAGAGCAAGGGTTCTCGCTCTTCCCGGATGCTGACTTCGTCACCTGCCCGCTGCACGCGAAATCGCTGTGGCACTCATCACCCAGCCCGCTCCGTCCGTTGCCTAGATCGACAACTTGCCCGAGCTCCCGGCCGAAGCCACTGTCACGCTGTTGCCAGCGACTCCGCTGCTGGAAGTATTAAACCACCCCGACGGATTTGTCGTCCTTGACGCTGCCGCTCCAACTGCTGCTGCTGCCCCGAAGCCTGCCGCTGCCGTTCCAACGATTTCTCTCACGTCAACAGTCTGCTCACCCGCATCGCGACTGTTGCTAGATTCGTAGCACAGCTGACGCCGCATTCATTTCGCCGCGACGGCGCACAACACGAGAACTCCCACACCTCTGTCTCTTGGACCGTGAGGCCTGGAACATGTCGACACCAAATAAGGGTTTCAACTACATCTTCAACACCCGCAGAGAAGACCACATGGTCAGTAAAGCACTCAGCGGGTACGGTCCAAAGATCACAGTCAAGTGCTTGACTTGAAACCGTTCGACTCGGGGAAGATCGCCGATGTCCAACGCTCGCTGTTCACAACCTCTGTGCTGGACCCGATCTCTGTGAAGGCAGCTTTGGAGGCTCCTGACTCTGAGCAGTGGGTTGAAGCGCTGAACAAGGAGTACAGTGAGCTGCTGCGTAACAACACATGGGAGCTGGTCGAGAAACCAGCCGGCGTCAAGGTGTTGACCAGCAAGTGGGTATTAGTGCGTAAGAGGAACGCGCAAGGTCATGTCAAGCGACATCGAGCCCCCTTACTATCAAAGGATGTCAGCAGAAGTGCATAGGCTGCTGCATATGTTGCTCTGCGGTCGGGAACACCTATCACGTTGTGGACCAGCATGAAGTGCACGATGGCTTGTCGCTCCCTTGTTGTCAGGTTCGGCTTGGAGTTGGCGCTCATAATCTTTTACTAGTTCTGGGCTGATGCAGAAATGAGCTGTATATGCGTCAAGTTTGCTTATAACTTTCATATTTGTGGGGCAATTTTACCGCTCAATACATTATCAGAAAGCTCAGTCTAAACGGAGTCGATTCCACCACTCTGCACCTTCAAATAGATCCCTGGGCGAAATGATTTGTTTACATCTGGTTTCAGTTGCACATATTTCCAATCGGAGGAAGTATTAATTACAGTATGTATAACACAACTCAGACTTGCTTAGCAGTGTATAAGGGCGCCCGCCGCGTCCATTTACATGGGTACACTCTCGTACTTCATTGAGCCCGGAAAAAGACAAGTGTGTGCGTTGACGTTGATGATGCACCATGCCATCGGCATCACTTTCGATGGCAACCCATCGGTGTACAGTCAAGAGCAGTGCTGACCAGGTTACGACCCCACCTCAGAGGAAGTATTCGACACGGTTGCAGAACGTGCAGCGAACAAACCAGCTAGTGTGAGCACAGAAGAAAGCAGTCGTGAGTCCGGCTGGAGCAGAGCTACACCAACAAGAGTCTCGACCGCGAGGAAACCAGGCAGGAGGGCAACCGCAAGCGCAGTGAGCACATCCAGTGTGAACACTTTAGCATCTTCGATGCAGCCGCGTGAATTCATGCTCTCAATTGCATTTCTTGATCTCAGTGTACGACAGCAACAAGTAGAACGCCGACGATGAATACACGCAGCCCACGTAATCGCGCTTCGTGTCTTTGCTTCACCTCGTGCAGCCCTGCATGCACCCGTACGTTTCCAGCGATGCTCTGCTTGCACCTCTCCGGGTACTGTAGGGCCAAAGTGTTACGCTCCGCCGTGTGGATGACCCGCGAGTGCAGACTCGCGCTTTATCTCGCTGTCGAATGTGCATGAGTTAAGGTGATTCCCACAGACGAAATACTGAATCCACAGACCCACACGGCGTAGAAGCACGGATGCAAATATAGACAGACTAATGGCCAGTGGGGTAATCGAAGACCTGCGATGACGTCGCTGGCTGCGAGCATCAGTAAAACCAACCACTTTGCACTAGCACCACGACAGCGAGGAACGCGCTACCGCGAGGCCCAGCAAGCCGCAGCAGCACACCAAGCGCCGGCAGTCAACCAAGCCGCAGCAGCCCAGCAGCCCACCAAGCGCCAGCCGCCCGCCCACCACCTCGCCAAGCGCCGGCAGCACCTCCACCAGCTCAGCAACAGCCAGCAGCTGGGCATCTACCTCAAGTGAGAACTCGGGTTTCTTTCGAGACTCTACGAAAAGCTTCGAAAGGTTACAAGGCTGCTGCTGCGGCTGCGTAACTGAGCACAAGTGCTGTTGGAACCATGGGTTTCAGCATGGCTGAGTTGGCGCGTTTCTGGGACAGGGGCTACGTCATTAGGAGGTCAGTGATTAGCACTAGTTTGTGCGAGAACGCGCTGGAAGAGGTTCGCCCTCTAGAAGATCATCCCAGTTTTCGCAAGGTCTATTCAAAGACATCTGATGGGAATCGACTTCAAGTTGATTTACTGCCTCTGGGCGATGCGGTTGGGCGTTTTAATGGCATCGTGTCCTCTATTGGCGAGGACACTAACGAGCGTTGGGAAGTGCGAGGAAACTCGTGGCACGACTTAAACTCGCTTGGAGGAGGTCACAATCAAGCTGTTCACCAGGATCTCCCTAGCTTTGACGTTGCACGAGCGCTGTTGAAGTATTTCTTAGTTATGGGCTCACTTATTGTCGCACTGATGAATGATACGTATCTTCACGTATATTCTGGCTGTCTTGGTGGACAAGCAGAAAGGGGCAAGCGTGTGACGGTTACGCTACATCAAGGGGAAGTTCTATTTTTCGTGGAGATAGATCTTGCTAATGCTGGAGCAAAGTACCAAGTGGAGATCATACGTCTCCATTGTTACGCCCGTGTGAAAGGCATCAGCCAGAATAAGAATGCGACGGAAGCAGTGGTATTTAACACATTTAGATGTGGCGAGTGTATGGCTGGAGCTTACTCGCTTAGATCACAAACGCATTTGTACTGTGGAGAACGAGTACAAGTGCCCGTACTGTTCGGAGACGTACGGCAAATCAAACTCGCTGATAAAGCACGTAACCCGTAAACACAGGATGTGCATGAAAAACGATCTCGCTGATACACCGAGACAAATGCCGGGTGCTGATGAAGCTGTAGAACAGGATGTGGACATGTTGGGCGGGAGTGTAGATGAGGAGAGTGCGATGGAAAGTAGTGAGGACGAGGAAAGTGAAGAAGCCTCGAGTGGGATGGAGAAAGGCAGCGAGGTAAGCGAAGAGAGTGAATCTGGTGACAGCGATGATGATGAAGTAAGCGAGGAGAGCGAAGAGAGTGACATTGAAACGGATGTGTAGGCGAGCAGGGTGGAGTAGGAGTGATTGTAGCACTGAAGTGACCGACTAACCAATGGCAAATGAGAGAGTGATAACAACATTTGCCCGTGGCAACCAAAAGTATGGTAACCAAAAGTAAGGTGCCAGGTAACAATAAAAAGTTTAGTGACAAGTGACAATAAAAGTTTAGTGACAAGTAAAAACAGTGATTACCCGATGTTATTTGAATCTGTCTCTATGTGCCCGGGGACAAGATGTACTATATATCAAACGCCCGGGACGCTAAAAGAGGTCTCCCGTGGCGTGGCTCGACCTAAGGCAATGTGTTGGTCGCATCATCTTCAGCAGGTAGCGTGCGCTGGCTTTTTTTTTCACTTTTAGTCTTGCGACCTTGTCTGTTAAACAACTTTCTGTTTTATCCTCGACTCCGGGACGTCCAAGGCGCTTTGCCTTTCGTCCGACGATGACATGACAGCACGTCTTGAACTTTGTGTAAAACTCACACCCACAGATACACTTACTGGTATCCACAATCTACCCTTCCTTAGGCATACCCGTTTGTGTGCGTACCACAACGACCAAGTTACCCAATTGTTGTACAGTTTGGCTGTACGAGCACGTTGCTTCCTAACGAGCAAAGCTGGGCCAAGGTTAAACTCGTCTTCGCCATGTTCTTCTGCATCAGTAGTCGTGTTGAATGGACCGTCAATTGCCAGACGCAGTTCTTCCATGTCGTCGATTTCTTTACCGTTTTCCATCGGCATTTGCTTTACACGACAAAGTAGCGGATCGTCGGATCCATAAGCGACTACTTGCCCGGTTGCTACCATTGCTGCTGCTGCTTTAGTCGCTCCGATTGTGGGGGGAGTGCATTTTGTTCTCTGCTGATGGGTGCTGCGTAGTAATATTTTGCACGACCGTCATAGCGGCTGTAAGCAATCGCTGCATGAAGTATCTTCGCCGCCCGATATACTTCTTCCAAATTGCATTGAAAGTCTCACAAGGATTGTTGGTAGTTGCATACTCCTGTGGCGTGTGAAACACTTGCCAACGCCAATACCGACTCTCAAGCCACTGATTCGTTGCGAGTTGGGGAATGTCACTCCAATCAGACAACACCGAGTCCTTTATCGTGTAGTACGAATTCATGCTTTCAGCATAGTGAATGCGTGCAATGCCATCCATTACCGCCTTGCGGTGCTCCCAGGGAATATGCCGAGTACGCTTGCGAACGTTATACAAATCGTGAAAAAAATCAAATTCTGGTACCTGCTGAAACCCGTTGACTTGCGCATCTTCAGCATCCCCCATAACCGCATCGATGTGAAGGGGGGCGGGTGGACGTACCCGCTCTGTGCTACGGACAAGCGCACTCAAACACATTGCGTACTCCTTGGCAGTACGACTGCTCACCGCAAATATAGCAGCTAGTTGATAAGATCTTGAAGAGTCTGAAAATCCACACGTAAGAACAGGATATCTTAGGTCGCTCAATTTGAATGTAGCATCCGCGTGAAACAGAGTGAATCTGCTTGCGCATACTCAATAGCCGAAATGACAAGTGCAAGGCTAGTGACACCAACAACGAAGGAGTCGTGACGGTACCTTTGCCAACATACGCGAGTATACGCGTGCCCCTTTTCGTCTTCGCGATGTCCGAAACAAAACGCTCGATTCAAGTCGCCAGTTGGGTCGAACGCGTTCTTGTGGACAAGTTGTCGTACAGCATAAGTGGAGTTCTTGGTACCCTGGAGCCGTCGCAAGTATTTCGCGCAGTTTGATACTTGACTGAGGGTTGGATACCCTCTTGTCGGCTGAAGAATGTCCGAAGAGCGACGCATGCTACTCAGGATTATCTGCGGCGGAACGGCACCCTCGTCTTGCTGAAATATGAACTTCTTCATTTCAGGTGTAATCGTCGCTTTATGCGTGCCAGCGCATTCCACTGATTCTTCGCGGGTGTACTCAATTCTATTGTGAAATACTTGAATTTGGTTCGACCCTTCACACATCCAGACTTTCCAGGAGTATTTGCAGGAACCGTACAGTTTACACGTAGGGCTTCCACACCGAAGTCGGCGCTCTAACATGATATGATCGGAGATATCGCACACTCTGCAACAACGTGCTGGATCAGTATGTGCGACGCGTGCGCAACAAAACTCTAGATTTTGGAATTCAGCTAACTCTGCAACCGTTTGAAGCGTGCAAAGAAGCCCCCAGCTGTAAACAACTCGGTCATAATGTTATTAAGCCGCCTCTCCACTCGTCACTACCTCCACAGTCGTCACTGCAACTCCACTAGTCACTGTAACTCCATGCTACTCTGGTCGCCACTGCTGCTCTAGTCGTCACCGCAGCTCCACTCGTCACTATCTCTCCACTCGTCACTGTTGTTCCATTTGTCACTGCTGCTGTAGGTGTTACTTCACTTTCACACACGATACGACAGTTCCTCGTGCTACTGTCCCCCGATCGTCTCTATCGTGAGCTTGACAGTGAAAATGGAAAATGAATGGTCATTCTTGGTACAGGATGATTTACTAATGTAGGACTTGGGATCCTACATTAGCACAAATCGATGTGTAGCACCTTATTACTTGCGCTATCTGTGCTTTTCTCAGTCAGATCTGTGGATTTACACCGTGTGGCAATGTTTTCTGTGCGTATTCCTATTCGTCTGTGGCTATACCTGGTCATCTGTGTGATTTGCCCGTCTTGTCTGTGCAATTCTACCGTTCTCTGTGTGCATGAGTTGCCGGTGCAACTCACTATGGTGTGGTCTACCCAACATATGTAAAATACATCGACACTTCAAAGCACCACGATGGACGCAGACATGCCTGATGCCGATGCTGCTCGCGCCGCCGCCAGGTCCCCGACAGGCCTATCCGCCGGTAGCAGCATTATCAACGAGCATGGCTTGCATATCGCGGCGGGGGAAGCTTCAGATCACGCTGAGGATGTCGGCATGGCGCTCCCCAGCGCGTCGCAGGACACAGAGGACGAGGACGACCGCAAGGCGCTCGTGGCGCGGCACGGAGACGTCACGACGGACGACGAGCCGCAGAGCACGGCGGACGAGGAGGAAAACGACGAGGAGGACGACGAGCTGGACAGCGACGAGGACAAGGTGGAGCCCTCGGACAGCGCGTCCATGCTGCGCTTGATGCAGACGCTGCCCGAGGCCGAGGCCCGACGTCACGAGCAGTTCCGGCGCTCGCACTTTGAGCGCGGCGCCATCAAGCGGGTAACAGTTTCTGTAGAAGTTGCACAGTAACATATTGAGAATGCTGACGCTGGGATTGCTACTGTAGTGCATGACGCAGGCGATCCTCGAGTGCTCGGCCACGGACAAGAAGACGCCCAGCGTGACCAACGTCATGGCCATCGTCATGGCCGGCATGACCAAAGTCTTCGTGGGTGAGATCACTGCCGAGGCGCGACGGATCATGGAGAAGAACGGTGAGACGGGGCCCATTCGCCCGCGCCACCTTCGTGAGGCCCACCGCAAGTACTACAAGCGTCGACCGCTCGCTCGAGGGCGCAAGATGCGGCGACTCTTTCGGTAGGAGCGTGTACGGGAACTGCCATGCTACCTAATTGCAACATGTACTGTACGTGAAGAGGCCTGCTGTGGTTCACAAGTCTATTTAGTCGTCATAAGAATCTATCGTGGCCGCTTTTCCTCATCCAAAAGACGGTCGTCTTCTCGCGGCGAGTTGTCTTCTGCCTTTTCTTCTTCCTGGTATGTCCCGTAGCCAGCGCCTCCGCCACGGTGAGGCGACACGAATGGCGACATGGCGTTGATGCTGTCCTTACTGCCGCGGTGGTGGCCAGCAGCTGCAGCGGGGATGGTGGACACGGACGAGGACGCGGACATGAGCTGCGACGACGGCACACGTCCAGGAGAGCCCGGGTAGTAATACTCCTCTTCCTCCTCGGTGTACATGGACAGCAACCACTGGTCCTTGAGTATCTGGCTGATCTCCGGGAATGATGGACGTATATCCGAGTTCTGGTGCCAGCACGACCGCATTAGGCGTGCCAGTGCGGGCGGACAGTTGATCGGAATCACTGGTCGAAGTCCATTCACCACTGCCGTCATCTGCATACAAGAACGAGAAGAAAAAAAAATGCTTCGTGAGTATGACGCACTGGCAACGATAGCAACAACATGAAGTAGAATACAGAAACGTACCAATTGGAATGGATTCATGCCTTGATCTCCGTAGGGTTTACTGCGAGACCAGGTGGAGTACAGCAAGATGCCAAACGAGTACACATCACCCTTCGTGGAGCACTGGATACCGCCCATGGTAGCCATCTCGGGTGCCATGTAACTTGGCGTACCAACTTCTGCGGTCATGGTCGTTGCGTCGGGCTCGATAAGCCGTGAAAGCCCGAAGTCGCAAATGTTGACATCGTCTGTCTCCGAAATGAGCACGTTGGCTGGCTTCAGGTCACGATGCACCACGTTGCGGCTGTGAAGGAAGCCCATGCCGCTAACGATCTGGCTGATCACCTTCATGAAGACTGGTTCCGCGAGAGGCCCTTTAGCTGCTGGGTTCTCGATTAGCGCACTCAGTGACTTAGGGCAAAAATCCGTCACGATGTACAACACACGGTTGTAGTAGCTCACACCATAGAACCGCACAACATTCGGGTGATGGAGCCGACTCAGAATGCTAACTTCCCGTCGGAAGAAGCTCTGGAAGTACTCCTGGCCCGTCACGGGGCTGTACAAGCGCTTGACGGCCACCACTGAGCTACCACCGCCGCTGTGTAGCAAGCTTCGGAACACTTGGCCAGAAGTACCGTTGCCGATTTCGCACTGCAAGGATAGTGAATCGAAAGGGATAAGCCAATCGCGACTGTCGTTGGAGACAAAGTACTCCAGATCTGCCATGTCTGAAATCTCAACGTACTCAGACTGCGAGAAGCTGTTTACACGGTTCAGGAACGGTCCCTGAAGCGAATGTGGCTGGCGAGCCAAGCGACGCATAGTGCACATGCAAAAGCCCAGGGTCGACAGTGCAATCGTGCCCAGAATGGCCACCATTGCAAACGGAAAATCGTACGACTCGCAGCCATCGCCACCGTACCGAGCATCGCAGTGACATACAGCCTGCGTACCTGACATGAGGCATTGGCCATGACCATTGCAAGCCACCTCGCTTTCCAAGAAACCGGGGCATAGCTGGCAAGTCGTCCCGATGTATCCTTCAGCGCATGAAGTGCACGGCATCTTTCCTTCAAGTTTCCAACCCTCATGGCATATACACTCTCCTGTTCCGTTGAGTCCGCTGGAGCAAGTGCCATGACCACAGTCCTGTGGGCAAGGTTGGCAATCCTCACTGAAAAATCCTTCCTCGCAATTGTAACAGTCGGTGAGGGGATCCCAGCCGCGGTGGCAATTACACTTGCCTGAGCCGTGCAGTCCATCGTCGCAGCGACCTTCGCCACACTTGCGGCAAGTCACGCAAGTCTCTCCGTAATAGCCGCTCATGCACCCCACGCAGTTGTTCGAATCAGACCATCCAACGTCACAAATGCACCGCCCGTCCCCATCAACTCCTGAGTTGCAGTGCCCGTGCGGGGCACAGATTGGGCATGACCGGCAGTGGATGCCGAAGTGCTGCGGCGCACACTGGCACGACATAGTCATTGGATTAAAGTCCCATCCATCGTCGCAAAGTGAGCAACGGCTTTCAGGTGTATAGCCTTCGTCACAAATGCACATTCCGTCACCGAAACTCGTATCATTACAGCGACCATGGTTGTTGCATGTGCGGCACGGCGTGCACGACGGTCCGTAGAAGCCATTTTCACACTCAAGACATCGCGACTCCGCCGAAAAACCCTCAGCGCAGACGCATTCACCATCACCAAGTAAACCGTAGTTGCACTTGCCCCCATCGCACGGTTTGCACGGCTGGCAAGTTGAACCGAAAAAAGTACTCATGCATTCCATGCAGTTGTTGTCCGCGTCAAATCCTACAGCGCATGAACATCGACCGCTTCCCATCAGGCCGTCATCACAGTTTCCATGAGGGAAATTGCAGTCCGGGCAACGTTTACACCTCTCTCCATAAAATCCAGGCAAGCATGTTGCACATCGGCTATCTGGGTCAAAACCTTCGGGGCATATGCATTTGCCGGTACCCATCAAGCCCGAATCACAGTGGCCGTCGTTGAGGCACGGCTCACAGGTTCGTTTGCATTCCTTGCCGAAAAAGCCGCTAGCACAATCTCGACAATCGGGAGCGGCGTATCCGTTCCTGTAAATCCGTGCAAACAAGTTTCCAAACAGTCAGTCCACGCCAACCCATATTTGACGTAGCAATTGGTTAGGCATGGCTTCGTACACGCATGTGCAGGTCCGTGGGGTCAAATCGTTCGCAGCACAACCGCACATGCCGTTACCAAAGCAAGTTGAAAGCGAGGCGCCGTCCCATCCAGGACAGACTACATCAAAAATGATTTCATCAAGACAAACATGGTCAGCATTGCCATCACAAAATAGCCAAACCACAACATTCAGCGTCACTCGATTCCGCACCAGAATTATCTTGCGCCTCGAGATAAATATTGATCTCCGCGTAGCCGGCGATCGAGACGCCAACCATGGAACACACGGGAAAATCTTCGTGAGGACCTTTCCAGCTAAAGTGAATCGATATGGGCAGGTCGTCACTGGTAATCTCCGGAATGATCGATTTCCGTCCTTCCGGGCCAATTATCCCATTCCCCCAGGGCGGGAAAATGTTAAACATATCGTTGCAGTGCGGGTAGTTTGCCATCAGATACGCCTGCGACGGGTGCACGGGCGTCGGCAACATCTCCACCCCATTGACAAGCAAGCTATCCACCGACCCGTGTCCGCCCGCAGGTGTCTCCCAGTCAATCTGCTTGACTGCGACCGACAGATCTGCCTGCAGTATCACGAAAGCAACACAGCAACATATTAAGCCACCATTCCCTTATTTTCCCTCTCTGCCGAGCGAGATCCGCTTGATCCAACTCCCTCATCCGCTTACGCGACGCAACGGACCGTACCTTGCACACGGTCTGCTGGGCGAGCTGCAGGCCGGCGAAGTGCACGGGATCCAATGGCGAGAACACGCACGTGTTGTTGGCCCAGCCGAGACACCGCGCGATGACCTGCGTCTGCTGCACCAGCGCCTCGGCCCCGAAAGGCGGCGGCCTCACTGCGGCTGCGGCGATCCAGACGGCGAACGTGTTGACCAGCCAGCTCCTAAACCTGCTGGGTATCCGCATCCTGCGGGTCTGTTCCGGCCTCCTGTGGTCCTGCCCCATCCTGAGTCTCTGCCGTTCTCGCGCGGATCCGAGCGCCGCGCCAGAGTCTCCGTCTGCAGCCGAGAGCCCCGTCCCCGCGTCTTGAATCGGCTGGTTGAAGCGCGCGCGCCAAACGGTCTCAGCTGTCTATCGCGAGCGATAGAGCTCTGCTCCGTCCGGCGGTGGCGCCTTCTGCTGCTGGCCGACCTGCTCCGTCGTGGGTGTCCACCCACTGGCCTGTCCGCCTGCCTGCCTGTCCTCGAGGAGGCGCACAGACAGCGAGTTGGGCCTGGCACCTTGGTGTGATCGCTGCAGTGCCGAGAAAGAGATGAGATGGCAGCAAGCTCTTTCAAAGCCGAGTCGGACTTCCAAACGTGAAGTGGTAAAAAGTCCATGATCGGCTATAGCGATGTGTCCCTTAGAAGAGGGAAACAAGGTGTAGATATAGATGTCCTGCACGGTAGCTGTGAAACTGGATAGCAGCCGCTCCGAGCGGGTCGTATCTTTAGTCGTTTAGGCAGGGCTCTTCTAAAATAAGTTTTTACGAGCCCCTTCTTACGGATCCCGGCACCGACCGCACTCGCCGAGGCAACTTCAACGCACCAGCATAGGCGAATGCGGTCTTCCGGTGGCGCGTGAAGAAAAATTCCAGTGCGATACGAAAGCGGCTGCCTCCCGCCGCCTCAACAGCTTCAACACGGAGTCGTGCGCCCGGACCTTGCCACAGTCTCCGTCGTCGCGGCCGTCCACTGTGGCGGCGACAACGGATCTGGCGGAGCGGCCTCTCAAGGGGCGGCGCGGGCAATGGGGTCCCGGTGGTGACACGGCAGCGTGGCAACAGCGACAGCGTTCGTGGTGGGTGAAGCGAGCGGTGTCACCAGTCGAGCATGGCAGCAGCCTATTAGTAGTGAGTGAGTCACGAAGATACTTTACGTTGGTCGTCGAGCCGTCAAGTGGTTGGACAGCGTGCGCACAGCTCGTCGACTGCGCTACCGACAGAGTTCGTTGGGCTGCACCAATAAATGTCCCGGTGCAGCAGTGCTGATGCGCCACCGCGGTTTGAGAAATGAACCTATGTGTAGTGTATACCTGGTCGGAAGATCCAAAAACAACACGCGGCGATGCCGGAGCTGACCCCGCACGGGACTTGTAGCCTAGCGTATTGATGGCGAAATGAAGAGTGAAGTCCGGGTCTGATGCTGACCAGCCCGTCGCTCAGGTCAATCGCGTCCTCCCAGCAGAGGGACGGATGATACAGGCAACTACATGTAACGGCCAAATACACTATGCACGCAAATGGCAAACCAGTTGAGGGGGCCGAAAACTACATGTGTAGTTTTAGGGGCTGGTGCGCAAAGCCTCAAGCTGCTGCTCGGCGATTTCTCGTGCCTCCTGAAGTACTTCACTACATGAATACATGTACCGTACTTTGAAGTATCTTCAAGGCTTTGCCGCGCTATCCAGGCGCGCGAAAGAATGCGAGAGCGAGAGAGTACAGGTGGTGTTTTCTATTGTGATATGGCTATCATACTCGCGCTGGGCGCTTGGGTACAGGGCTCTATGCCTGTGCGTTATTTTAAGTTTCTATGGTTTTCTAATGTGCGCTTCCTCACATCGGGGTTTCGAGCTCATGCCAGGTCCAGCAGCATGTCGAAGCACTCGTCGGAGATCTCGCGGATGCGCTTGTTCCAGTGGGAGGTGGCGTTCTCGTGCAGCGCGGACGCGATCTTCTCACGCAGGGCCTGGTCGCAGGACAGGTACACGCTCATGAGCTGGAAGTTCCCGCACATGCTGCACGCCTCCTGTGCTACGAGGAAGTGCGTCGACTGGATGCAGGCCTGGACACGTGTGAAGGCGCGGCGCACGACGTCGGCGGGAAACATGAGGCCGATCTGCATGAACTGCGAGAGCAGGCCCGCCGTGAACCGTACGAAGAACAACTGCAGCTGCACGTTGCGCTGCGGCCACTTGAAGAGCATCCAGCGCAGGAACTCTTCACCGTGCATCGGGGAGAACGCGGCCATCCGGTTCACGAGCTCCCCCATCGCGCGGTACGTCGTCGCCTCCGCCGAGTCGCTGCACTCTGCGTATTTCTCGAGCTGATTGCGATTCGAGTCGGCGTTGCCGCTGCCGCCAGGCGAGCTGCGAACAAGCAACCGGATCGCGCGCATGATCTGGCTACAGAGTTCGCCGATGGCTTCACGAATCTCGTCGTCACTGTTGCCGAACACTTCGGCGTTGTATCGTGCGTCCCGCTCGAGGACATCCATTGCTGCGTTCAAAAATGCAATCGTGCCCTTGACGGTGACGAGGTCCTTGCCGGAGTCGCGGGGGTTAATCTCCTCCAAGCCTTGGTGCTGGAAGATCGCCAGGGAGGCCGATGCTGCTGCGGTTAAAATACACGGACGCATGTCCGGGATCGTGCGAAAGATCGCGTTCATGACTGCGAACCGGTCATACTGGGCGAGGACGTCCAGCTTGACCACGCTCAGCATCTCGTGTGCGCTCCATTGTGGCGTAAAGTACAGTTCCTGCAGGGTTTCAACAGGCGTGCCGCGAGCTGGCATCTCCTGCACCGAGGCGTCCGATCTGAAGAGCATGGTCGTGAGCGCGGCCTGGAGCTTGAGCAGGTCAATGTCCAGGACGCCGCCCTTGGGCTTGGTCGCTGCCGGGATATCCACAATGTCGTCCTCGTCAAAGTGGAAGACGTCCTCGTGCTGGGCGCCGCCGAGCAGCAGCAGGTTGAGTTCCTGCGTCACTTCAACGTCGGGGAACAGCAGACACATGAGCTCCAGCACCACTTCGTCGGCGTCCAGGGCGTCCACCACGTTGGCGCGCTTGCCCTCGTGTTTGCGGCGTCCCACGCGGCGCTTGAACTTGCGCTTGGGCGTGCCCTCGACGGCCGTCTCGGGGGATGATCCGAGCTCATCGAAGTTGTCGTGGCTGAGCAATTGGCCCGACTCGTTGAAGATGCGCGCGCTCTCGAAGAGCGTCATGGGGCGCGCCTCTCGTCTGTGTTCGTCCTGCCTCCCTGCGTACGCCGAGGACGGCGCCGAGGACGCGAGCGACAGCGAGTCCATGGCCTCGTCCAGCTCTTCGGTGGCCGCCATTGCCGGAGGCCACGAGGTCGCGGACGGCCCCGAGCGGCTCAGCTGAGACGCCTGGGGGTTGCGCGCGGCTCGCAGCTGCTCGGGGATGCTGCGGCGGGCGCTCTTGGTGGCCGAGGGCAGCCACGCGTCCTTCTCGAGGCGCATGACGCTCGCGCGGTGCTGGTGGTGCGCGTGCTGCTTGAAGCGCGGCTCGGCGCGGCCCTCGGCCGAGCGGCGGCCGGCGTCGCGCTGGTGGTGCTTGAGCTTGCGCTGCAGCTTCCAGTCCGACTCGTCGAGGACGCGCGACGGCGGCGCGGGCGAGGTGTCGGCGGCGGGGGACATGGCGGCGGGCAGGGCAGCGAGCAGCGGCGGGTACGTGCGCTTGGTGCGGGCTTGCGAGGAATCGGCAGAATGGCGACGTCAGCGACTTGCAGTCGGCGGTTGCTCTATGTATTCGGATGCGGCACTTGGGCAATGTATGTCGCCGTATTGAATTGTCCGTGGTAGAAGCATGCGACATAGACGATTTTCGGCCAATCGGAGGCGGTCCAGTTCAAGCTTGAAAAAACGAATCTACGGATTCCAGCGTAACGACCGCCAGCCGAGAAAGATACCTACACGGTCTCCGCAGCTGAGGCGGTTGGTCTTGTTGCCGACTGCTGCAGCGCGATCTTTCCATCGCCGACGCCATGGCGCTTGAAATGCAGTTCCCCGGCGTTGCCCCGGCCACAGCACGTTCTCCTGGCCCAGCGCGAGCGAAGGCACCCCTTCCCTCGAAGCCGACGGCGGCGCCTTGATTTGAGGAGGACAGCTGTGACACGGCCGACGTCCGAGGAGGACGGTTTTTGTTGGGTCCTCCAGCTCCACTTCAACCCGCGCAGCCGTTTCTCGTCGACGAGGATAAGATTCCGCGCCGCGAATCCCCAGATACGGCGCTGCAATAGCTGCACGGAGCTGCATGTAGCCACCGGGGCCGATGCCCCACAAGGTGTCGGCGTCCGTCCTAATGATGACACATTGCAGCACGCCAAGGGCTGCACAACTTCTTGAGCCGTCTGCGCAACGATCGGGCGACTTCCGTCCGGTGCTCGAGCAGCGAATTGCTGGCGCCATCTCCATCCACCGCCTCGTCGTCGTGGCGTGTAAGTCGCGCTGTAAGTTACAAGTACAGTTGAAAACTGATGCAACAACAAATGAGCTACAGACTGTAGATCATCCGACCACCACAACATCAGCAAGCACCTTCGCTTCCAAGCGCTCCGCGACGGCCGACGCAAGCCGATCGATCGAGTCCCTGCCAAACGTTTTCCTCTTGGATAAATTATGTCGCACACATCGTGTACGGTTCTGTCTGTCAGTGTGCCTGATAGCGATGGCGACGGTGAAGTCCGAGCCATCGGCGCCGCGCGTGCTGGAGCTGCTGGCGCCGCGCTTCGCCGAGTTCAGCGAGGTCGCGGGCAGCCTCCCGGTGTCGCTGGACCTGTCCGCCTCCATGGACGTGCAGCTCGTGTTCTGGGAGCGCGGAGGGGTCGCGAAGGAGCTCGAGTGCGTCGACGTGGACGACGGCTGTCCTCGCTGCAAGTTCGAGAGCTTCCTGCGCGGCCTCGTGGTGCTCAAGCGACGCGGCGAGCTGCATATCAACGGAGCGTATGGCGTTGACCCGGCGGGGGGAACTTTGCCCGACTGCGGCTGCAGATCGAGGGGCTGCACGAAGTGGCAGCGGTCTCGAAGCTCGAAGAGTTCGACTTTGTCAAGTGCCATTTAGTGGTGGGTACTGACGGAGCAGGCAATGAGAGCGAAGAGGGGAAGGTCGAAGCTGCAAGACGCAGCAGGTGCCACGTGGTGGGGTGCCGGTTGCATCGGTGGAAGGCGCCCAGGACACAGGTGACGCCCGACAGGACGACGAGGCCAGCTCCAGCTCGGAGACGACCGAGTGCGAAAGTGCCCGTGGAAAGGCAGATTCAGGTACCAGCTCCAGCGTCCCCACCGGCTGTGGACGTGTCGTCGCCGACGCCGAGCGTATTGGAGAGTAATACCGTGTTGTTAAAGGAGGAGAGGCCGGTTCTGAGTGAGCCCCCGTCGAGTCGGAAGTTGAGCCTCCCGGATGTGTTTCACGCCTTGATGACGCGCATTGAGGCGGCGCCGACAGATCTGTGGAGTGAAGATGTCGCCGGGCTGGATCTAAGGCTCTACGAGCACCAACGACGAGGGCTGAGCTGGATGATGAAGAGGGAGCGCGGGTTGCTCTGGGACACCCTTTTACTGCATCCGTTTAGTGTCCCCGGCAAGCAGAGCGACACGGATCGAGAGTTGGAGACGGAGTTCGCCGAGACGGCTTACGACGCCTGTGGCGGCATGCTGTGTGACGAACCTGGACCATCACGATGCTAGCGTTGATTCTCCTAACAAGAGGGCAGTCGACGGAAGATTTGCCAGTCCGGGTAGACGCACCAACCTCCAGTACAACACGCGTGCAGCTCCGATCGTCTTCACACGGTCGCTCACTTCGGGCTGAAGACTTGGTGAGTTCCTCTGCGTGGCTCCGGGTGCGTTGGTGGAGCACTGGGCGGAGCAGATCGATATGCACGTGGTGCATCGAGGGCTCAAAACGTACGTCGACAGAGCAGAAGATTTACGAGAAGGTCTGCCAAGGTGTTCGAAGCTGGCGAAGTATGACGTGGTGATTGTGTCGTTCTCACGAATGGCCAAGGAGTGGAAGCTGCACCGGCCTCCATCTGCGATGGAATGCGGCGGACCTCAAGATTCGGCTTTGAGGACCAACCGGATCGATACATCGACGGAAGTCTCCGTGGTGACGTTTCCTCCTTACTTTTAGTTCACTGGCTGCGAGTTGTCGTTGATGAAGGCCACAAGCTCGGCGGCAGAGCCCCCACGCTGCTGATGCAAATGTCTCGATTGCTATGCGCGGAGAGGCGATGGGTAATGACCGGAACGCCGTCGCCAAACACGCTTCAGTCGGCAGACCTCCAATATATCCACGGGCTGCTTGTGTTCCTGCGCAACCAGCCATACGGCCGACCAGACGGGCATTCGTGGACAAAGGCCATCGCTCGACCTTTTGAGAAGAACGAGACCATCGGCTTCTATCGCCTTCAGCATCTCCTCAGTCGAATTATGATAATGCACACGAAGGAGTCAATTCGTGACTTTCTGCCACGCCCAATTCGTCACAATGTTGTTGTTGATCCAACACCCAGCGAATTCAAGCTGTACAATGCCATCGCTGAGTATGTGCGAGCAAGCCTGGTGATCACAACCATTGATCTTCCAAAACCTTCCGATAACCAGCATCAGGGCACGCAAGCCAATGTACACCCGGACAGCCTCCTGCACCGTAAGAACCGTCAAGGTGCCGCGCAAGTGGAAAACGACCTAACCTTTGCTTTGATGGGTGGGTATGCGGTTGAGTGGACTCGGAAGAAGAAGTGCAAGAAGAAAGCCATTGGTAAACTGCATGATGCTGGGGTGCACGAAGCACGCATTGCTGGCGTCGCCGAGTACATGGAGGGTGTGTTTCAAAAGAAGACGACGAAATGCAGAGAGTGTGGAGTTGAACGGCGCTTCCTGATGGTTCTCCCGTGCGGGCATTTGTGCTGCGCACATTGTGTAGAAGACATCAAGAAGGAGCTAGGTGAACCGTGCTGCAATTTTTGTGGAGAGCCGTACGACGAGGATGACTTCGACTACTTGCAGCCAACGCTTACTGGCGAAATATCGGCTCGAGGCCGAGAGAAAACGATCACAAAACTGCGCGAACCTGAGGTGCCCGCGTCTAGGATCGCGCTCGTGACTGCGTACATGGACTCTCGTGGGCCAAAGCCACCCGTGGAATGCAGATGTTGCCACCGACAATTGCATTTGCTGCTGGTTTTTCCGTGTGGCCACATGTTCTGCGCTGACTGCGCCGAGACGCGATACCAAGCGGCAGGGCCGAGCTGTTGTCTGTGTCACGAACCATTTTCTCGCAAAGGATTTAAGGCTCTGCGACCAGGAGTTCACGCTAAACCGCTTGAAGACAATGACCAGCGTAAAGGAAAGGTATCCGTCAAGAAGAAGAGAAAGCGAGCGGCTCCATCCGCCAAGAAGGCAGTCAGGCTTGTGAAGTACAAACGAGACTTCTGGAGGATCGAATCCAGCAAGATCTTCTACATGGTGACTCGGATCCGCGAGTTGGTGAAAGAATTTGCGCGACCTTCGCGAGGACGAGAGCACGACCTCAAAGTCATCGTCTTCTCCCAGTTTCGGGAGAGCATTTGGCGCACCAAAGTCGCTTTCAAGCAGCAAGATATCCCCACGGCCGATTTCATCGCTCTCATTAACCCTCGCCAGCGTATCGAGAATTTAGAAGAGTTCCTCTCGAACCCAGATGTACATGTGCTCCTGCTGTCGAACCTGGGTTCGCACGGCTTGGATCTCTCTTTCGTCACGCATATCTTCCTGCTGGAAGAGATCTGGGACAAATCCGTGGAGCAGCAAGTTATTAGCCGAGCACACCGAATGGGGGCGAGACACTCCGTTGTGGTGGAGCAGCTGTGGATGAGAGGAACGGTGGAGTGCCAGTTGACGTCTGTGAATAAGCAGCTTTTTAAGGGAGAGCGATCGGCCGAGGATAGAGCGAGCGGGCAGCAGCAGCAACCCACACGAGAAGAGGTGCAGGAAGCGTCGAGCGCCGGCAAAAGCAACTTCCAGCACATGAAGAGTTCATATCTCCTCAACAACTTGCGAGTGCTAGCTGATGATGTGGGTGGAAAAGATGGCGACGTCCGGTTCTCCGTCTTGGATGAAAGCGAAGCCATTATCCGGCAAGGAGTGCACACCATTTCAGAATCAGGGGACGTGACTACCGTGTCGACCACGCCAAACCCGCCTACAACAACGAGGTCTGCAGTAACTTTACCAAGAGTTACTCCGCTGTCTACCACGCAAGATGCTCCACGAATTACTCGACAAAATCCCAAGCCTCCTCCTAAAATTATTATGATTGATGATTCTTCTTCAGATGAAGAAGTGTGCAAGAGCAAAAGCGATAGCGAAGATGATGTACGAGTTCCATTGCGGCACAAGTTCAACCGAGTGAAGGAGGAACCGGTGCACATCGAAATCAAGGACGAAGAAGACACGGAGTCAGAGTGAGTTATAGTCAGAACAAAGGTGCAACGCGTTTGGCGAAGGCAGCTCTTCCCATTGCGATAAAAGTCCGGACTAGGATGCATATTTTAGTCGATAATATTAAATCTTGGCCATTATGATGCATTCTGGTACTTGAGCAGGTCGCTCCAAAACGTTTACCTCACCCCCCACCACGTGAACGACGCTGGCAGGATGTATGCGCGAAGAAGGTCGCTTGAAAATTGCCCGATGAAAATGAGGGTCATCGCTGCGAACGCTACCACCGTCAGGTGCCAATTCGAAAAGACCTCCAACGTGGAGAGGGTCTCCGCAGCCACGAAGCTGAAAGGGTCCCGCTGGATCGTGCCATAAACTCCTCTAGGCACTTCAACGTGTTCGATGGCGAAGTCGTCGTTGAGCGTGATGATAATCCCCAGAGAGCTCTGCAAGAAAGCACGTATTAGTTTGGTACGATGTTCTCCACGTGAAGCAAAAGGGTGTCGAGAAGTACCTTGTCGGGCATGTGACGGAATACATCGAAGGCAACATCACCAGCGGTTAACCTGAGCGCAACAAGGTGCAAGACGCTTTAGAAAATCGAGCCGTAACAAACTGATCTGAAGGTGCAAGCTACTTACGAGATTAGCGCGCTGCTGCCTTCGACCTCGCCTTCTCTGATCAAGGGTGGAAGGTTCTGCTTCCGAATCCAGTCGGCGTTCAGGTATACCCACTTCAGTGCACGATTGACCTCATTACTAGACGTAAGAACTTGAGCTGGGTCTCTGTTGGATTGAAATCGCACAAGCAAAAGTGGTGAGTAGATTCCATCACAACGACAACTTTCTCGTGATTGTTTTCTAAGCATACCTGGCTCCGACGATTTTGGGCAGCACAAGCGTGATGGCTTCATACACGAGCGATCGGGCATGGTATCCCATGCGATGGCTGATGCTATGAGCTCGAGAGCGATCTCGATGGTTAGAGTGGTCTCGAATTGTTCGCCTCAGACTTGTGTGCAACCAAAAACGAGCAGACTCGGCTTTCAGCATATTGTTGATCTTGTGGCATGTGGCTCGCGCTACTAGAAGGTCTTCAGCTGTCAAAAAGTGTGCAACTTCAAACTGAACTTCGAAAGGGAGGTTGAGAAAGGTACTGCCGTTTTGTGGGCTGCGAACATCAGCACAGAACAACAGATTAGATGCGCGTTGGCCACTTCGTTCATCGATAATATCAAACCACTTACTTTTGCGCCAGCCTGGCTGATACACCTGCTATCAAGCGGCGTTCAGCTTCAGCGACATACTCCATCGTCAGCTCTCCACAAACGCACGCCACGATGCCAGTCGTTGTGCCAAACTGAATCGCGACAAGAAGATCCCCGCGCCACAAAAAATCATAGGACAGGTACCAGCCGCCGCAGAGCGAAGCCACTTCCAACCAGGACCGGCGCGTGTGACTGGAGAAATTCGGTTTAAAGTACAATATACGCTCCTGAAGAATCATGCCGACCTTGCGCGTCGGCTTCCAGATGACGAACATGTCACCGACAAGAGCAAATATGACGCCGCTCGTGGTGGCGAGGACAAAAGCCACCTCGATGTTGCGAAGATGTGTGTAAATAATGTTGAACGCCACGGCTCCGATGAGGCCTAGCAGGCCCATCACGGGGAGCGGAAGGATCTGCGTCTTCTCAGCCTCCTTCTTCTCTTTTTCTGTACAGAGGAACGTAGTTGAAGAATGTCAATTAGAGTGGACAACAACGTTGGCATTTTCCAGCCGAGAAGATGCAACACACAACTTACCGTTCAGCGGCATAGCTCGCGCACAGTTTCGAAGTTGCTCTCCACCAAGCGTCACCAACATTCCGGATAGAGTGCCGACTTGGACTGCGACAACCAAGTCATGATAAATTGCGTAGCTGCCGTAAATAACACCCATGAAGCAGCCGAACTCGACAAACGAACGCACTGGATACTCACGCCAGTTTTGTTTAACGTTGATGAACCGATCCTGCAAGATCACACCAGCCCATCGTGTTGGCTTAAACAGCACCAGCATGTCCGCGAAACACAAGAAGGCGATTCCAGCGATGGTGGCTAGAAGGACAGTGACCTCAAGGCTGCGCATATTCTCAAAAATCCACTGAAAGGTGCCCGACCCGATGTATGCAAACAAGAGCATAACAGGAAGCGGTCGAGCACGATTTGGCTCAGCAAGGTTGGCACAAGGAGTTCCGATGGGAGATGTCGGGGTGGCAGTCACGTCACCATCAGCGAGGAGATCTTTTCCCCATGGAATTAATTTCGAACGATTCTTTCGGAAATACTCGCCTGACAGGGTGACTGCAATTCCAGAGAAGGTACCGAGCTGGAGCGCCAGCACGAGATCATCGTACATTGCGAACGACCCACAGATAACTGCAAACCACGTGAAAAGCTCCAAGAACGAACGCAGAGGCTCCAGCTGCCAGTTCTCTTTGGCGTTTGTCACCCGACCCTGCAACAGCAAGCCAACCTCACGAGTCGGTTCCCACATCAGGAACAGCTCACTTGCCGCCAAAAAGAAAATCCCAGCAAATGACGCAAGGCAGAATGCCGCCTCAATACTGTCGAAGTAGTGGTAGATGGACAGCAGGGACACCATCGAAGCGTAGGTGATCAGGAACAAGGAAAAGAGAAGCGCGCACGTTGCAGTTAGCTGCATGCGCATGTGCGTTCCAACAGTCAGGTGGAGGCGCGAGCATACCCAGTGGCCACCAACGGATACGACAATACTGGAAAGAGCGGCAAGCGTGAGCGAGCTGAACACTGTGGACGACGCAGCAAACGTTCCAACAAAAACTCCAGCGAAAACTACCGTCTCGACAAACATGTGAAGCGGAAAGACGACCCACTTGTTCTTGAACTGTTTTACACCAGTGTGGAGCACAATTGCAGGATGCAGTTCGTACGGCGCAGGACTCGTAAGGTATCCAACTGACGCCGAAATCACAACGTTGATTGCGGAATACTGCGAAAGTGATAGCGTCAGCTTGTCTTGGTTGATCACTGCAAAAATTGTCGAGCACATGTCAAGTGTTGACACTACCATGATGCCCACGAAAGTCCACTTTACCCTCTTGTAAAAGTGTGGGTATCGCTCTTTCACGAGGCTCAAAGCCCGAGCAGACCACGATTGTGGAGCTACACTCGGACATTCCTTACTCACACTTGTTGCTGAAGGAGCATCAACTGGTTGAGGTAGATCACCGACAGTGCACGCGATCTCTTCCAGTTGAACTCCTTCGTTCACCTCAATGTCATCCCAGCACTCTCGAGAAAAAGCGATGCAGAAAGTCGATAGAACACACGAGAACATAACCCCTGGCATCCCGTGAGAGGCCTTGGGCGCGATGAGTGTGACGATACCCACGCAAATCCGGGCCGCCAACCGTCTTCCGAGGCGAGCCAGCTCCACCAACGAGGGTTTTCTGCCGGACAACGCGAGAACCGTGAGTGTGATGGACGCCACAGCGACGAAGCCCGACATGAGCGCCAACGAGCTCGATGGCACGTTTGCAGCTCGCACAACTGCGGCGTATACTTGGAAGAAAAAGTACAGCATCATCACGACCACCGGGATGAGCTTCACCCAGTGGTCAGCAGGCATCTCCACGGCTGCCTGCGGGCTCGGCGGGCTCACAAACCTTGGTCGGCTTGCCGAGGCCAACAGCTCGCTGCTGAGGATCAGCAGGACGCCACAACACGTGCCGAGCTGCAGTGACAACAGCATGTCCTTCGAGGTGCTGTAGTACAGTGTCGTCGCTCCGAACGTTCCCGTCACTTCGACGAGCGAGCGCAGCGAGTGCAGCTCCCAGTTCTTCCTGGCGTCCACGATCCGCCCCTGTAGCACAATGCCGGCCCGTCGCGTCGGCGCGCACAGCAGCAATAGCTCACTGGCAATGATGAGCGACGCGCCGACGAGCGTGATCAGCAGGTAGTTGAACACGAGTTGATCCACAGACTGCAGCTGCTGCTGCGTCTCCTCTCCAAACACGAACTCGTGCACCTTCGTGCCCGTGTCCGAGATAATGTACCCCACGCAGGCGTAGGAGAGCGCGACCTTGAGCCAGAGCATGCCCCCGATGCCTCTCAGCTGCTGCGGGTCCAGCTTCGTCTCCAGCAGGTGCAAATAGGCCGCCAGCAAGTCGCTCACGAGGGCCAGCACCAGTGCAGCCACTGCCCCTCCGCCCACGGCGACCCGCCCGGAATGCGACGCGATATACAGCGACAGCACGCTCGCCATCCACGTGCAGACCTCGAGGAACAGGCGGCGCTTCTCGCGGGCCCACGAGCGCGGGCTGGAGCGGTCCAGCAGCAGCGCGCCGACGCGTTTCGCCCCTGGCAGGCGGCACAGCACGTGGCAGACGCTCAGGTAGCAGGCGCCGGCGCTCGAGACCAGCAGGAGGCCGCCCACCAGGTCGTGCACGCGTGGCGGCAGCTCTCCGCGCGCCAGAGCGAGCCACGAGGCCAGCGCGAGGCCTCCTTGAAGCGCCAGCACGCCGCGGCTTTGAGAGCGTCGCGCGCGCCGCTCCGCGGGCTGCGCGGGCGCCAGCTTCAAGGCGGCGAGCAGCAGGTCGCCCAGCTCGTAGGTGGGCGCACTGCGGTCGCTGGTTGTGGGCCACGGCGTCGGCCGCGGCCGCGGCGCCGCCGATGCGGGAGCGAGCGTCGTCGTCGTCCTGGGCGCGGGCTGGAGGGGGCGGAGCGCGGCGGAACGATTCCTGCCGCGGGCTTGGTGCGGAGACGTTCTGCGACCTTCGACTTGTGGTCCTTGGGACCAAATGGCCAAAACACGGGACTCTCTTTTTGGTCTTGGTGCGACCAAATTTAGTCCCGTCATCACTTCCCTGTCTTTGACATGCGCGCCGGCCGCAAACATGTCGACCACACGCGGCTGGCAACGCCCAGGAGGCCGATGACTGATGGCGCTGCGCTGCCTGGCTGGCGGGGAGAGAACGCTGCCGCCTCAGCGGCCGAGAGTGCGAGCCACGTTGAACGCGCTGCCGAGCCCCATTCGTGTTATCGTGTTAAGGATAGGGGCGGCAAACACACACCGGGCTGGCTGGCTGCTGCACTATCCGTGTCCAAGGATCGAGTGCAAGGTGCCAGCGCCTCGAGCTGGGCAGGGGCTCCCCGTCAGTGCTTTTCTAGTGCTCTCTCTACAGGTGCAAAGCGCTACAGTATCGACCAAACCGCGGTTTGCACGGCGAACGACAGTCTGTAGCTTACAGAGCTACCAGGTCGAGGAATCCTTGCGTCAGAAGGCCAAGGTGTCATGGAGAAAACGACTTCACTGTACTATGCAAGCTCAAAAACGGAAAAAGGTCTTCGATTAGCTTTAGTTCCCTACTCAGCTTCCCCTCAGTCTCTGCGATGAAGCGAGAACGGGACGGGGGGTACTAGCACTCGACACGGAAGGACGAAGGAAGATCCACGCACGACAGGGGGGACGCGTGCGCCTAAGCCGCCAGCTCCACGCTCTTGCCGCTGGCCTTGGACCACTTGAGCAGCGCCTCCAGCATCACGTGGGTGTCGGCGTCACCCTCCACCAGGATCTGCTGCTTCTCCACGTCGCACTTGACGTCCGTCACGCCTGCCAGCAGTCGAGAGAAAGCACGAAGGGGAAGGAAATGCCACCAAGGTCAGCAACCTGCAACAGTTCCTGTGGAAAGGAGGGGGGGGGGGGCAAACCGCAAATTCGATGTTG
>JAGDFM010000017.1:0-83622 GCA_019155715.1 Phytophthora pseudosyringae | reverse complement strand
CACCCCCCCCCCCCCCCCCCCCCCCCCCCACCCCCCCCCCCCCCCCCCCCCCCCCCCCCCCCCCCCCCCCCCCCCCCCCCCCCCCCCCCCCCCCCCCCCCCCCCCCCCCCCCCCCCCAAAACGCACCTTCGATCTTGCTGAGGATGCGCGTGCAGGCGCTGGAGCAGCCGTCGCACGTCATGCCCACCTTGAACTCGGTCACTTTCACCATGGTTGTCGGGGCTTCTTGCGGCGCGCTTGGTCAATTCAGTTGTGGGGGAAGCTTTTTCGAACACGCGGCCATAATCTGTGTGCTGTACACTAACATGTATGCGAGGATGATGGAACTGTTCACGCCGTGATAAGGCTTCCTCCGCAAGCTGGATGTAGCATCAGGGCCCCGAGAAAGCTCGAAAGCGGGCTCCACGAGCACCACATGCGGGCAACATGAGCTACGAGCTCATGTGGCATGGGGGCCATGCGCGCATCGAGCCGACTCGCTGGTGAAGGATGGATACAGGAAAAACCATTATTGAATGGGCCGAGATACGGACGATCTTTTTGCTGAGGACGATCTTGCTGAGGGCACCCTGCCTCTACTTTGGACACCGAGCCTCTACTTTACTTGAGGTGCTCAGCGTCGACATTCGCGGGCTGCCATGCCTTCTGCTGCAGAAGCTCTGCATGGTTACCAGATTGCAGGTGTTGCGCACTGCAGTTCACGCTACATGTAGCAGTGTCCAGCTTCTCTTGCAGTTTTCCTGCCATATCGTCGAACTGCGAGAAAGCCACACTGCTCCTGGAAGCTTGAAGCTAACAAGAAGTGAATTGTGGTTAGCAGTACATGTATCTTGTGCAAGCAAACAATACGAGACGAGTCTTCGCCAATCTCACTGAAACCGCCACGTTGGTGCTTCGTCTACAGGCCACTGGGTTTGCTAGTTAACTTGCCCCCGAATGAAACATCCCCTAAAGGGCTACACGTATAATACGTGTATATAATACGCCTCGCAACGCGCGAGCAAATCGCGGCACCCTTTCCAACCACATATTACTGAAGTTATCATGCCATTCGGCAGGTTTTCTCTTGTGCAGCAGAGTCTCATTCCGACCCAAGGACATGGCGGCGCCCGCTGCGGCTTCCAGCTCTGGCGCTGCAGTCGGCGTGAGCCGCACCATCGAACTACTGGCGCCAGTATATGAGGAAGTGTGTCAGCGTTCCGCTCGCGGCGTAACGAGCGTCCCAGTGACGCTGCAGCGCACGGCAGACGGCTGGATCCAACTCGTGTTCCTCAGTCCCAACGTGCGCAAGGACGTGGCGTGCGTGAACGGCGCCAGCGGCTGCCGCTGCGACTTTGTGCGCTTCCTGCGGGCACTGCTGGTGCTCACCGAGCAGCAGGTCGTGCGCGTGGACGCCACGTACGACGCGGCGCCGCGATCCACCGGCCAGCCGCGCGTCGCGACGCTTCACCTGCGCGTGCGCGTGCACGAGGCCGCCGCGCTCGGGACGTCGCTCAAGGACTTCGACCTCGTGCTGTGCCACCTGCAAGCCACGGTGCTGGCAATTGTGCCGCGCAACGAGCAGGCGGGGAAAGAGGCGCGGAACGCAGCGCTGGACGACGCCAAGAACAGCTCGTGCCATGTCGTCGGCTGCAGACTGCACCCTTGGGACACGGCCAAGCAGGCACTTCAGCCCAAGCAGAAGCTCAATCTGCCGGATGTGTTCCACAGCTTGACGAGTCAGATGGAGGTGGATCAGATGGAGATCCGAGACGACGTCACCTACGTGGCTCGAATGACTCGCCCCAACAAACAGCTCGTCATGACCGACCTGCCGACAAACGTGCTGCAGACCATTGTGTGCCTGATGAACGCACGCGATCTCGCCTCGCTCAGTGGAGTGTGCTCGTTGTTCCAGCACATGGCGTACGAAGTGGTGCCTGGGCTGAACCTTGTACTGTACGAGCACCAGCGGAGAGGACTGAAGTGGATGCTACGCCGCGAAACGCCGTCATTGACTTGCATACCTCAGCCACACCCGTTTATCTTATCCTCCGAATCAAAAAGTGACTCAGCACCGGCAATTGATTTGATCGAGGACAGAGTCGTCGCACATGCTCACGTGACAGCAAGTGACGCATGCGGAGGCTTGTTCTGCGACGAGCCAGGCCTCGGTAAAACCATCACCATGTTGGCATTAATCCTGCGAACAAAGGGGCAAACGACAGACAACACCCCCGCTGATACGAACGGCCCCGGTGGAGACACAGCTAGACTCGGGTTACGCTCGTCCAGGTCCCGAGGTCGCTCGGTGAACGTAGAAGACCTGGTGAGCTCTGGAGCTTCTTTGATCGTGGTTCCCGACCCGCTGGTAGAACACTGGAAGTACCAAGTCGAGGCTCATGTGGCACCGGGCGCCTTGCGCGTATTTGTTGACCCTGGAGTCGCGAACAAGTTGCCGTACAATATGGATCTTGCTGCTTATGATGTTGTCATCACCTCGTTCACAAGATTGGCCCGGGAATGGAGGCTTCACAGACCAACTTCGGCTTTGGAGGAGCGTATGCCCGAACGATACGGCTTTGAAGGCCCGCAACGGTACGCTGACGGAACTCTTCGTGGAGAAGTGTCTTCTCTTCTAACGGTTCACTGGGTGCGGGTGATTGTTGACGAAGGTCACAAACTGGGTGGTCAGACTCCATCGGATTTGATGCAGCTAGCTCGGCTGCTCTGTGCTGAAAGACGATGGGTAATGACCGGAACACCAACGCCAAATACGCTCCAGTCCGCCGATCTCCGCTACATGCATGGACTTCTAGTGTTCTTGCGCAATTTACCCTACGGGAATCCAGATGGACAGGCTTGGGTAACGGCGATTGCTCGCCCGTTCGAACGAAATGAGATTGTCGGGTTCTATCGTTTGCAGCATCTTCTCAGTCGCATCATGATGCGGCACACGAAAGAGTCGATCCGCGAGATATTGCCCGAACCGATCCGACGTACAGTGTTTATTGACCCCACGCCAAGCGAATATGCGCAATACAACGGTGTTGCAGCGGCCGTGCGGGCCAACTTGGTTATTACGAATATGGACCCGAAAACGCCTGGTGATCAACATCCGGACAGCTTGTTGAACCCAATCAATCGGAAAGATGCGTTGCGCGTCGTCTCCAACCTTCGGTCTGCATGCTGCGGCGGATCTGCTGTGAAGGTTTCGTTGGCCGAGACGTCTCGGCTGGATACGATTAATATGCTGAACGAACTCAGTGTTGATGGCGAGAACATGGGGGTAGTGATTGATTACCTTCGAAAAGTGCAGCTTCAAGGGATGGTTACTCAGTGTGGATGCTGCAAGCGCAAGCTGCAGCTGCTTATGGTCATCCCGTGCGGGCATTTATGCTGCGCGGACTGCGTGGAAGATCGCATGAAAAGGGTTGGACGCAGTTGTTTTCGCTGCAATGCTGTGTTCGATCGCGAAGCCTTTCAAAGGCTTCAGCCGGGCTTTGAGTTTGAAATGGTGGAGGATGTGGCGTTGGAGACCGACAATCCCGATCTAAATCAAAATGGGCGCCATGGAGGAGGGCGCGTCAATCAAATCCAACAGCTTGTAAACCAGAACCAACGACACAATAGAGAAGGACGTGAACCTCGAGGACGTGCAAGAAATCAGCCTGGCCAAGGGGCAAACGGCCAGCATGGTCAAAATGCCCCCCGACAGCCTCGCCGTGCGCTGGACCTTACTCGCGATATCCATTTCATTGATGCCAGTAAAGCATTTTACGCCGCCACCCGAATTAAAGAGCTGAAGGAGGAGTTTCTACTTCGCAGCATGAATCCCGGCAGTCGTTCTTCGCGTCGTCAAGCGCGCTATCTCAAGGCCATCATCTTTTCGCAGTTCAAGGAGCATATTTGGCACACGAAGGTTGCGTTCGCTCAGCAGGGTGTACCTACCGCCGATTTCATTGCTGGCCTTAGCCCCGAAGCCCGAATGAAGCAGCTCGTGCGGTTTCGCAGGGACCCCAATGTGAATGTGTTGCTGCTAACAGAGGTTGGGTCACACGGTTTGGACCTCTCGTTTGTCACGCACATATTTCTGATGGACGAAATCTGGGATAAATCGCTAGAGCAACAAGTTATTAGTCGCGCGCATCGAATGGGCGCTAACCAAGCGGTGGTGGTGGAGCAACTGTGGATGCGTGGCAGTGTGGAGAGCCAAATGCTGAGGCCTCACGAGGCAGACGAAAACCAGGCGGAACAAGAGGAGAAGAACCCAGAAGTGCTTGCTTCTCCCACTCGAATCAAGGCCCAACAAGGTGATTCTCCCGGAAGATCCCCGAAGAAGCCTAATACTGGTGGAGGAACAATGTTCACTGCTCCCAACAAAAAACGCAAACGGCACCGAACGGTGGGGGATGCGCAGAAAGCTGCAAAAGGCAACAAGAACACTTTCCTCCAACGCAAACTCAACTACGTTCTGGAAAAGTTGCGTCTGCTGGGAGAAGATGTTGTCGCGGAGCCTGGTCAAGTGCGCTTTTTCGTTGAGGACGAACACAAGGACGTGATTCGGCAAGCAATCCATGTTATGCCTAACCGAGGGGTTACCTTTTCGACACCAAATACTCAGCCACCAACACCAGCGCCAGCACCTGCAGCGCCGGCTTCAACAGTCCAGACTACTGCACGTCCACGTCCACAAGTAAGGCGCGTAGTAACGTTTGGAGAGGAGGAGTCCGCGCCAACTGCTAGGGCTTCACACGTCCCGATGCCTAGACGCCCCGCTCCGGATGACATCATTGTGATTGACAGCTCTTCTGACGGAGAAAGCAAGGAGGGAGGCGACGAGGAAGAGAAAGAAGACGGTGGGCAAGATAATATCGAGGCAGCAAGGATGGCCCAGAACGCTCGACGTCGCTGGGCGAAGCAAAGGAGAATCATCGCCGCTCTAGGCGCTAGCGATGATGAAAACGAAGTCAAGCCGCCGCCTTTCAAGGTGGTTGTGCGGACAGAAGTGAACATGAAGGGAAAGATGGTGACCACAGTGAGCCCCAAGGGCAAGGCGTTGTCTTGTGCAATAATTGACGACGATGATTCGGACACAGGGTCGGATGGCTGATCGCTGGCAAACGAACGAGAGAGGATGTACGTGTTCTTATGTTAAGGTGTGGATAGAGCTGAAAGTTACAACGGTGCGCCACTTAGAGAGTTAGCTCCACACAGCTTCGTGACGGGAGGCGTTGGCCTCTCCAGCGTTTTTGAGGATGGAATAGAAGTTATCCCCGGAGTCCTGGCACATGGTCTTGTCCATTCGCAGCTGTGCGTTGCGCAGGAAACCGAGGAACTTTTTCTCCTGCGCGCTCAGATCGGGGTGCCACACGTCGACGATCAGCACGATTCGACTGCGCGTATCGTCGTCGTTCCACGCTTCGTGCTCGAACGAGTCATCGAAGAGAAAGCACTTGCCCTCTTGCGCGTAGACCACCTCGCCACCCGCTCGAAGCCGGCATTTGCCTTCCGGGACCACCAGCGGCAGGTGGCAACGAAGCTTCTTGTTGGTGGGTCCGTGATGCTTCTTGACGTGAGTCCGCGGCGCCAGCGCAGAGAAAAACGCGTGGTCGTAGTGGCCGTCGATGGATTCAATAATGGCAGCAGTCTTCGGACACAAGGCGCGGTTCGCCCGGAAGTCGACGTTGTGGAGGAACAAGTAGAGCACGTTCCAGTCCCCCGCGTCGTGTCCGGCACTACCCAGTCCGTCCTTGGCCTGCACACATAACAACAGCAACAAACACCGTGGCTGCGTCACGAAGCGGCTGGTAAAGAAAAAAAGGTAGCAGCAAACCTTCAGCTGCTTACGTCGATGTCGCTAGCCCAGGACGGCGCTCGATACGGCTGGAAGCCCGACTGCGCGCAGCTCTTGAGCGCCAAGAGCTCCTCCCTGATGACCCCAAAGTTGCGCTCCAGGGTCTGCACCCACGGGAACTCGCTGCAGCTCCACACGGGCGTCGCGCGCAGCAGCGGGAGCACCTCGGGGCAGCCCACCTGCCACGGCGCGCAGTCGTCGGGCACGCGCCGCCGGTTGAGCTGCAGCACGATCCACTTGCGCAGCCGACGGAAGGCGTCGCTGTCTGCGTCGCCGCCCAGGAACCGCTCGATCCACTGCAGCGCGATCCGCTCGCTGAACGTGGACACGCCCCAAGAGCGGACCAGCTCGCGCAGCTTCTCCTCCACCTCCGCCTGGTGCGTCATCGCGACTGTACATATATCGCAGCGATCCTGGTACAGTATGGCTACATTGTTTAGTATTCCTAATCTGCAGTGCTATATATAGATTGTGCCCTACGTAATTGTTTTTGGCGCCAACAGATTTTTTAAATCGGGTCCGACCGACATGAGCAGCTACGTGAACATCGACGCCATCCTGGCGGAGGACGAGCGCGTCAAGTGCACGTTCGCGACGGACGCGCTGGACTGCGGGTACCTGGACCCGAGCTGCCGCGAGCCGGACCTGTCGGAGGGGGTCGCGGTGGACCTGCCGCTGTGGCTGGCGCGGCCGCTGGCCAACCGCGGCGACGTGACGGTGTCGCCGCCACACTACCTGACCAAGCGCTTCCGGCGCATGCTCAAGGCCGGGCCGTCGTCCGTGAACCTGCGCGAGTTCTCGTCGTACGTGCTGGAGGTGGGGCGCCAGCTCGCGCCCGTCGTGACCGCCGAGCAGCAGCGCGAGATCGACGAGATCCTGCGCCTCTGCTTCGGCGGCGAGCGCTACTGCGCCATCCTCAACAATGCCATGGGCTCGCTGGACGAGGACACGACCGAGTTCACGCGCAAGCTCACGCGGGACGAGAAGAAGCTCTTCGAGGCCGGCGTCCGCGACGCCAGGGACTTTATCCAGTGGAAGGGTCGCAACGCCGAGAGCATCACGACCGCCGCCGTCGTCGAGCGCTCGCTCAAGAAGCGCAAGTTCCGGACGTAGACTGCAGCAGCTTTCAACCTTGTAGGGGGGGCTTCGACATGTAGAAGCGCTTGACGGGACGGCTCACAGCCAGAGATTGCACACCAGTGTGATGCTGTCCGGTAAATAATATACTGTAGTATTTGCAACCCACTTGCTATTTGTAGTATTAACTACTATTATAGTACTAGTGTAGTAGTATTCGATGTACTATGCGTTCAATGTGCACATATTAATATACATGTAATACGTCGGAAACAACACTTTGAGAGCAGAACTGAGCGGCGAGCATGCTGGTGACGTTCGTGCTGGACACGAGCGCGTCCATGAACCAGAGCACGAGCTCGGGCATGACGCTGCTGGACTACGCCAAGTCGGCGGTGGAGCGCTTCGTGAAGCGCGTGCGGGACCCGAGCCGGCGCTACCAGCACCACTTCATGCTGCTCTCGTGCGGGCGCGACGCGGGCGGGCGCGCAATGCCCAAGGGCAAAGGCGCGTCGTCGGACGCGGCCCCGTACAGCGGCCGCGTGCGCGTGGGGTGGGACCAGTCCACCAGCAAGGAGGCCTTCCTGAGGGAGCTCAAGAACCTGCGCGCCACGGACCTGAGCGACGTGGGCGCCGCGCTCAAGCAGGCCCTGGAGCTCATGAACCAGATCCGCCTGCAATTCAACTGGGACAGCTACGCGCTGGGCCGTGCGCCCTGGAACACCAACGTGTCGGTCTGCGTGCTGCTCACGGACGCCACGACGCTCTCCAGCGCCGACGGGCTCATCCAGGACGCGCTCACGATCGCGCCATCCACGGCCGTGGGCGCGGACCTCACGCACGAGCCCTTCCGGTGGGACCAACGGCTCTTCACGGTCGCGCTCAAGCTCTCGGCCACGATGAACGGCGTCAAGGGCCCGCCGCCGGCGGTGCCCGCGGACTTGAGGGCTCTCAGCGAGGCCACGGGGGGCCTGCTGTACATGCCCACGTCCAAGCCGGCGGTGGAGCAGAGCATCGACCAGATCATCCTGAAGCTCAAGGCCGGAGCGGTCGTCAAGTTCAAGTGTGACGCGGCGGAGGGGGAGGCCGATTTCCCCGTCACGAGGAACATCATTGCGCCGCTCCCGAGCGGGAAGGAGTTCTGCTGGCCCGTGGCGGAAGCCTTTTGGCTCGACAGGAACACGGCCGCGTTGCCCACGCGGGACGCGCACCCGACGCTGGTGTATTCGCGCACGGTGGAAAACGCCATCGAGGCGGCCACGAGTCACATGCTGCTGGATACGCTCAAGTTCCCGGCGGACAACTACGTGCTGGAGACGCCCATCAGCCCCACGCCGAGTCGCGGCCAGCGTTGGCTGGTGTACGTTCAAGGCAGCAAGGGGGACGGACGGCTTGGCGATCCTATTGGGATGCTACGTGCGCCCAGCTCGGGCCCTGGCGTCACCTCGTCTAGTGCGCTGCTTGTCCTGCTGCCGTACAACTTCCCCAAGCTTTTCTCGCTGCTGGTGGAAGTCGCGCGAGTGTACCAGGCGAGCGGCCAGAACATCAGCTCGGCGTCGGGCACGTGGATGTTTCAGGCCAAGGCCATGCCGTCCTCGTGGCGCGAGTCTTTCTCCGCGTACCTCAGTGGCTGTCCGATTTACTACTACGCCCCCTTGAAGAAGGCTCTGCGCAAGTACAACCTGCACGACATGGTGCCGGAGGTCCAGGACTCGGGGCGGAGCTACCAGATCTCGAACTTTTTGAACCGACTGCGCGAACAAGCAATCGCAGAGAGCGACAGCAACAATAAATTGTTCTCCCGAGCCAGTCGGAGCGACACCTCTAGCTCGGCGTCAGGTTTGCGAAGCAGCGGCGTCCCCGACTCCTCCCCGTCCGCATCGCCCATCTCAACCAGAGACGCGACTGGCACGAACCAGACCGACGCCACATTGGACGCCATTGCGACCATGTCTCTCCAGGACCTGCGTGCGGCACACCAGAAGAGCAAAGCGCTGTTCTTTGAAAAGTCCTCGAAGCACCAGTTCCAGGTAGCGCTCCCACGCGTGACGGCACCGAAAGACGACGCGGTGCCACTGAAGTTGGCTCCTAGTTGGCGTGCCGTGGAGGAAGATGAAAAGCATCGTCAGCCCATTGACGTCATGAGTGACTACGAATCCCGGTTGGTCAAGAAGGAAGCACTGCGTAACCCTCTTGCCGAAGCTGAACCGGATGAGGATACCCCAACTGGACTGCGACGACGACAACTGTGCTTCAACCTGGGGAATCCGTACAAGAAGAGCTCGTCCAAGGCGAGCAATGTGTACCAGGGCGAAGCTGCAGATGAAGCAGCTGCACTGGGAGGCCAGTCTCCGAAGCGTCAGCGTACGCGCAAGCGGTCGTCTCAGCTCAAGCGAGACAAGAAGCACTCGAAGCGCTCGCACAGAATGCATGGCTCGCCGTCCTTCAAGTCATCGCCGGGGTCGCCGTCTCACTCCCCTAGCTCCCCCGTTTCCAGCACTTCGTCGACGATTTCGTCGCCGGGGCGAAGTGACAGTGGCGACTCGGTCATGACGGACAGCTCGGTGGGGTCGAATTACTCTGTCAAGGCCGAAACCGCACAGATGCTGGGCATCCCGCTCCATGACGGTGACTTCGCGGAGGATGAAAAGAGCAGCAGCTTTGTCAGGCAGGTCTATGGTGTCTTGGCAGAGAACTGGGAATCATGGAGCACTGTCATCCGTCTGATCAAGGCGCGCTCGACCACGCAACAGGTTCGAATCTCGTCCGCCAGCGGTATATTATCGTTCAGTGTTTCTCAAAACCTTTCTTTGCTACGTTTTTTGCCGTATTGCTGCACAGGAAAAGGAGTTTGTTGTTAGCGGTCTCCGGTCGATGAAAGGCGGTCCGACAGCTGTGAAGACGTACATCGAGCAGGCGATTCACTATTCGCAGCAATTCCGACAGAAAGCGCTGGAGCAGCAACTCAGGCAATTGCTGGATGAAGTGACGCAGACAGCAAAAGGCGAGCCTGAAGGATCCGCGCCCGATGCCCACACGAAGGAAGCGGCAGCGTAATTCAGCGCTCGGTGGGGAGCATTCCTCGTCGGTATTTGAATTCGAATGGTAACCCATTTCGATCTGTAGGTGTGTGTGGTGGTTTGGTTTGGCGTCCTTGATGGTCATGAGTTTCTGCCAGGTTTTGCCGCGAAAAGTCGCGAAACGACAAGAGCGCAAGGCAATTTGAAGAGACGCAAACGGACTGTTTGTTGCTGGCATTTGCACTCGTGATCGGCGGTGGGAATCGAGGCTCGCTTCAGAAGGTGTTCTCTTTCTCGGAGACAGCAGTCCACTAGGATGAGCAAGCGCACTTCAAAGAAGGTACGAATGTCCTTCAGTTTCCCCCAATTTGCAGTAGTTTTTCTTGTGGGGTTTAACGCTGGTGGCATCTCTCGCAGACAGCAAATGCAGCGTCTCTGAACTTGGTACTGAAAGCGCTGGACAAGTATGACCAAGATGATAACAGCTCAACGCACTCTGCGTTCGGATCGCTGTTTGGAACAGTAGGAAAAGCTCCCTCCACAAAAGATCTGCCGCCTCCAGTCCAGCCACTGAACTATCCGATCCAAAACGGTGCAAGCAAGTCTGGCAAGCAACCACCCAGGGTCAGCATAAGGGCGCCCAAACTGACCGCGAGAGCTAAGAAGGCAGCCCCGTGCACTCTGGGAGGAGCTGCACTAGCGGGGTGGCTGGAAACCCAGCTTCCACGTGACGGGCTGGGACATCCAGCTATTGCTTCCTCGTATTCAGACGCACCAAATGATGCTGACCCATACGCGTGTATTGCGGGCACCTTTCTACCGTTGTGGTGCTTTATAGACGTGGAAGAAGGCACCGGAGCGGTCGGTCAGTATCCTGAGCTAGCAAAGCAGTTGCCGATGAAAGCGGTGGGGCTGCCGCTAGACGACATCACTGGTATCGCAGGAAGTTGGTCCAGCTGCACGGTGACAGCATTTGACGTCGCGCTGGACCGCTTCATTGTCTCGTGGTCTACTGGAGAACGTGTGGGATCGCCAATTATGCACCGCGGGCTTCTGTGCTGGGAGAAGGACGAGTGCGAGGCATTCGTACAGCGTATACAGCGTGCCGTGCAGCGCCGAGAGCAAGCAGAGGCAGCATTGCGGCAATCGCTTTACGTGGAGAGCATGCCGATCAACTCGGATACCCAATTGGACTCCCAGACAATTAGCAACATTATTCAACTCACGCTATCATCATCGTCAGTGCCTACAGACATCGGCACATCGGAACTGCTGGAGGAAGTGAATGCCGACTACATGTACACAATGAACCAGCTGGTCTTCGAAACGAACGTGGACGACATGCAAAGCGAGTTCTCCGACCTCAAACTACCCAAAGTACCAGCCCCACCGCCTCCGCCTCAATGCGGCGTCGTCCCTGTTCCACCCTATGATTACAATCGGAGGTTCCTGGACATCGCCACGGATAAGTTCGTGAATTTGTCATTTGCAGTGAACGCACTGCTGGATGTACGTCGTAGCTGTGTGGACGTGGGGGCACAAAAGCTGTTGCTGGAGCAGCAACCTACAGAGATCAGCTTTGGCGGCGGCGCTCGACCCCAGCCCAAGAGTATCACGCTGGCTGAGTTTCATTCATTGCACGCGCAAATGAGCCATACGGCATTACGCTTTATGCGGGATTGCTGGACTCGGTTGGCGGCCAAGCGTATACAGTTACACTTCTCGCAGGCGCAGCATCCGCTCTACAATCCAGCAGAGCCCAACCGGCAGAAATACCTGGAAATGCCACTTCGTCGCTTCTTGCAGCGCGTGAACTACATGGTTGAAGACACGCTTCGACTGCTCACTCGGCAGAACTTTGAAGGCTACGCGCAGTTTGTTGAAGAAATGGCTGGTTACGATGTCGAGGTACGAAGCCCCAGCGATATTCGCGAGCGCTTGTTGACAACGGAGCATACAGATTCCCAGGAGAAACCACAAGAGCCTGACACTCTCCCCCACTCCGTATCAACACACCAGCCGCTTTTCCGAGTAGAGCTTATCATCTCGCCGGAGAAGCATGTTTTGAACCAGGACGAAGTAGCCAAGCGAGCTGCCGAAATTCGAGAATGGTCCGTCGCTAATGTCCAGGATCGATCAGCGCAATGCCCCATTGAGCCCGTGGCGCCCCGAGAAGGTTATCGGTTCGAGTACTTAACAAGTCCAGACGGGTTTAAGGATGCACTCGCTGGCCAGTTCGACGTCGCTCTTGATCGTTTGAAGTCGCTTGAGCTGGTGGAGAGACTTGTGATGGACCGGATTTTCTGGCCCAATCAAGAGTGCATCGCGTGCTTGCAGGACTCTGCGCATTCGGTGGCCAGTCTCAAAGAGCACGTGGGAAACATCGTTGAGCGAGCTGCTCAGCCGCTGCTCAACTACCATCGCCAGTTCGACCAGTACCTCCCTCTGCTAAACCTGGATGTGGACGGGTATCTGGAGACGATCATCCGTGTAAAGCCTGAAGGTGCCGAAGGAGAAGATGGCGAGCCAGCTCCTCTTCTTCCTCCTGTCGAGCTAAACGAGCTTCGGCGATTGCTGACCTATCATCGGGACGAAGAGGAGAGGCTCATGGAAACCATTCCATCTCGTGCGGTGAACCTTGGACTCTTTCAAGTGGACTTGACAAACATTCGCTTTACGTTAACGAAGAAACACCGTGATAGCTTTGCGCGGTTACTCGAGGCACAGGTGGCGTACTGCTTTCAGGTAGCAACTCGAATTATGGGCAAGTTCGACGAGATTAACCAGACCCTGTCGTCTTCACCGAAGGATATCGAGAGTTTGACTGCCCTTCAGGAATATATCACTGGACTGCCTGCTCTGCTGGCACCGTTGCAGGAAGAAATTTCCCAAATGATGCGCGACAACACTCTCATCGACGATTTCCACCACTACGTGAGTGACGAGCACCTGCGACTTACCTGGCAGGTCCAAGGCTGGCCTTCCAAGGTGTTAGCGCAGAGTGCACGGTTTAAGTATGCTCTTGAGGAGCGCAAGGGCAAGTTTGCGAAGCAGATGGAGTCCGAGCAAGAACGGTTTGAGAAGACCCTGGCAGCACTGCAAGATGAGATCGAAACCTTCTCTCGCTACGACAATTTAGCCTTTGTGGACGACGTCGCACACCACGCGATGTCCGTCCAGCGAAAGCTAGAACAAGCACAGCAAGACGCGATGTTATTCAACAGTCGGGAGACGCTTTTTGGACACGAGGTGACTTCATACGATGCACTGGCAAGCGCCAAGAAGACGTTTGAGCCGTACCACCAGCTCTGGTCCACATCGTATAACTGGATCCAGAGCCGGAAAGCTTGGATCCAAGGAAGCTTTACCGATATTGACGCTGAGCAGGTGGAAAAGCTCGTGGATACGTACAGCACCGGGATCCAAAAGGCGTACAAGTTCTTTAGCAACAACGGAAATGAGGCATGCTCGAAGATCGCCGAGTCTGTGAAGGAGCAGATCTCAGTATTCAAACCGTATGTACCGCTTATCGTGGCCCTGAGAAACCCTGGCATGCGCCTGCGTCACTGGGAGGATCTTAGCAAAAGCCTAGGATTTGCGCTGGAGATCGACGAGAGCTTCACGCTAACCAACATTTTCCAGCTCAACTTACTGGATCGAATTGATGATATCGTGAAGGTGGCCGAGGCTGCTGGTAAGGAGTACCAGGTTGAGCAAGCGTTGCGAACGATGAAGGGGGCCTGGGAAAGTGTTGACCTGCAGATTATAGCTTACCGCGAGACTGGCACGTACGTGATCAAGGGAGTGGACGAGATCCAGGCGATCTTGGATGAACATGTAACGATGACACAGGCAATGATGTTCTCCTCGTTTAAAGGACCGTTCGAGGAGGAGATTGTGGAGTGGAATTCAACACTGCAGCTCATCTCGGAGGTGTTGGAAGAATGGTTAGCAGTACAACGCAACTGGTTGTACTTGCAGCCCATTTTCGAGTCCCCGGATATCAACAAGCAACTTCCTGCCGAGGGTAAGCGGTTCGCTTCCGTGGATAAGAACTGGCGCCAAACTTTAGCATCTGCGAAGGCCAAGCCAAAATGCGTCGAGTTTTGTCGAAGCCAGAAGCTGTTGGAGAGGTTCCGAGAGTCGAACCACTTCCTGGAACTTGTACAAAAAGGCCTGAGTGATTATCTCGAAGTCAAGCGTTCAGCGTTTGCTCGGTTCTACTTCCTGTCCAATGATGAGTTGCTGTCGATCCTGTCGGAGTCCAAGGATGTCAAGCTCGTGCAGCCGCATCTGAAGAAGTGCTTTGAAGGTATCGTCCAAGTCACGTTTGAAGAGGATCTGAATATCAGTGCGATGATATCGGCTGAAGGTGAAAAGGTGCCGTTCTCGAGCATGGTCGACCCTAAGGGCAAGAACGTGGAGCACTGGATGATGGAGGTGGAAGACATGATGAAGATGTCGATCCGCGACATCATGGAGCGCGCTATTGCAGACTACACGCAAATCGATCGATCGCTTTGGATTCAAAAGTGGCCAGGAATGTGCGTGCTCAACGGTAGCCAGATGCACTGGACACGTGAGATGGAAGAAGCAATGGATGCTGATGGAAACGAAGGTGTGCAAAAGATGATGGCTCGACAGTTAGGCCAGCTCGCGGACATGGTCACTCTCGTACGTGGCAATCTCGACAATATGGCTCGCATCACATGTGGCGCTCTGACTGTTATTGATGTCCACGCTCGAGATGTGACGCGCAAACTGGTAGCTCAGAATGTCGAGTCGAAAGGGGATTTCCTGTGGAGCTCCCAGCTGAAATACTACTGGGCTGACAAGAATCTATGGGTGCAAGCCGTGACTTCGCGCCGTCCCTACGGCTACGAGTATTTGGGCAACTCGTTTCGACTGGTGATCACGCCGCTCACGGACAAATGCTACCTGACGCTGATGGGTGCGCTTCAAATGATTCTCGGTGGGGCCCCTGCAGGACCTGCTGGTACAGGAAAGACCGAGACGACTAAAGATTTAGCCAAGGCGCTGGCCAAACAGTGCGTTGTGTTCAACTGCTCCGATGGTCTAGATTACATCGCTATGGGCAAGTTTTTCAAGGGGCTCGCATCCTGCGGAGCTTGGGCATGCTTCGACGAGTTTAACCGTATTGATATCGAGGTGCTGTCCGTCGTAGGACAGCAAGTCGTCACGCTGCAGCTTGGCATTCGTCGCGGCGACACACGAATCGCTTTTGAGGGCTCCGACATTAAGCTCAGTGACCAGTTTGGTGTGTTCATCACCATGAACCCCGGTTACGCTGGACGTAGTGAGCTACCTGACTCGCTGGCTGCGCTTTTCCGACCTGTTGCCATGATGGTGCCCGATTACGCTCTAATTGGCGAAATTATGTTCTTCGCCTACGGGTTCTCGGATGCACGTGCACTTGGGGCCAAAATGGTTACGACCTTCAAGCTGTGTTCCGAGCAGCTTTCGTCGCAGTTCCACTACGACTATGGTATGCGTGCTGTGAAAACTGTCATCACGGCAGCTGGCAACCTCAAGCGTGACGACCCCGACATGGATGAGGATGTTTTACTGCTGCGTGCACTGCAAGACGTCAACTTACCCAAGTTCCTGGCGCACGATATCCCGTTGTTTAACGGTATTATCAGCGACTTGTTCCCTGGCAAATGCCGCCCAAACTTGGATCTTGGCGCGCTCATCAGTGTCATCAAACTGCAGACCCACCGTTTGCAACTGCAGCCCGTGCCTTACTTCCTCACCAAGTGCATTCAACTGTACGAGACGATTGTTGTGCGGCACGGGCTGATGGTTGTCGGGGCGACTGGAGGCGGGAAGTCGTGCAACATCGCTGTGCTAGCTGACGCACTCACGGAACTCCAGCGACGAGGTGAGTCCGGTTTTGCGTTCGAGAAAGTCGTTAAGTACCAGCTCAACCCCAAATCGATCACGATGGGTCAGCTCTATGGTGAATTCGATCCCAATACGCACGAGTGGCAGGATGGTATTTTGTCAACGCTGTACCGTGCGGCTGCAAGCGATACCAAACCGGATCGCAAGTGGGTCATCTTTGACGGGCCAGTCGACGCTATCTGGATTGAGAATATGAATACAGTGCTGGACGACAACAAGAAGCTGTGTCTCAACAGTGGCGAAATGCTGCAGATGTCGAAGCAGATGACGATGATGTTTGAAGTGGAGGATCTTTCCGTGGCTTCACCGGCCACCGTTAGTCGGACGGGTATGGTTTACATGGAGCCCAGCACACTGGGACTTGGACCCCTAGTGGACTCTTGGGTTGAGCATCTGCCAAAGGCAGTGGCGCCCTTCGGACACGACTTCATGCGGCTCTTTGATGTGTACTTGTACGCTTCCGTCACGTTCCTGCGCTCTTTCCTGGGTGAACTCGTGCCGACAATGGATAACAATCTAGCGCAGAGCCTGATGAATCTGCTGGATTGCACGCTGGATCCTTTCCGTGAAAAACCTGCCGACGGCACTGGCGAGCCCCAACCGGCATCGAAAACACCCACCGCGGAGTTCAAAGACGACATCGAGCCTCTGTTCATCTTTGCGCTGATTTGGTCGGTGGGTGCATCTACGAATGACGCTGGCCGAGTTCGGTTTGATAGTTTCCTGCGCAGTGAGCTAGTGGCGAACAACTGCAAGCCCCCGCTACCTCCCACCGGGCTGGTCTACGACTATTGCTACCAGCTTTCCAGTCACAAATGGGTAACCTGGATGAATACTGTCAGCCCCTACAAGGTTCCTGCCAACTCTTCCTTCGCCGACATCGTCGTGCCTACCGCTGACTCCGTGCGCAACAACTATCTACTTGAAGAGCTGATGAGTGCAGGGAAACACGTACTCATGGTGGGTGGAACGGGAACCGGTAAAACGGTGAATGTCACGCGCTATCTGCAGGCGTTGCCTGCTGATGTCTACATCCCCATCCCGATCTCCTTCTCGGCGCAGACGTCAGCTAACCAGACGCAAGACATGCTGGACGCGAAGATGGAAAAGCGGCGAAAAGGTGTCTACGGTCCACCAGCAGGCAAGAAATACATCATTTACGTGGATGATTTGAATATGCCCAAGCGCGAAAAGTACTTTGCGCAACCTCCATTGGAATTGGTGCGCCAGTGGTTCGACCAAGGGGGTTGGTACGACCGCAAACTGCTCGTCTTCCGCAGCATCATCGACATTCTGTTTGTTGCCTCAATGGGCCCTCCTGGTGGTGGACGCAACCCAATCACCCCACGTCTGGTGCGCCACTTCAATGTTGTGGGCTATGCTGAACTTGGCGATGACAGCAAAACGATCATTTTCAGTACGATTCTTGGCAATTTTCTCGGTTCTGGCTTCCCAGCGGAAATCGCGCGACTTACGGACAACGCCGTGCGCGCCTCCATCAGCGTTTACAACACCATTTGCAGAGAACTACTCCCCACACCGGCCAAGTCGCACTATACGTTCAACCTGCGCGATCTGGCCAAGGTGTTCCAGGGCGTACTCATGGGCGACAGTCGACGCATCACGGAAGCGGACTCGCTGATTCGGTTGTGGGTGCACGAGTGCAAACGAGTCTACGAAGACCGAATGGTGTCCATGCAGGACCACGACTGGTTCCGTGAACTCATGCGCTCATCCGTTCAAGATTTTTTCCAGCGTGACTACGAGCATGTTGTGACGAACGAGCACTTGATTTATGGCGATTACTTAGTCCCGGGCGCGGACCCAAAGATCTACGAGGAAGTCGTCGATGTGGACAAAGTGCTGAGCGTTATGGATGAATACCTGCTCGACTACAATGCGGAGAGCAAGTCGCCGATGTCTCTTGTATTGTTCATGGACGCCGTCGAGCACGTTTCACGCATCTCTCGTATCATCCGACAACCCATGGGCAATGCGCTGCTTCTCGGGGTTGGCGGTAGTGGTCGTCAGAGCCTTACGAAGCTTGCGACTTTCATGGCGGGATACAAGTGCTTCCAAGTGGAAATCGTCAAAGGCTACGGCCTCACGGAGTGGCGTGAGGACGTGAAAAAGTGTTTGCTGCTGGCAGGCGTCAAGGATACACCCGTTGTCTTCCTCTTCTCGGACGTCCAAGTGGTGAACGAGACGATGCTGGAAGATCTCAACGGTGTCTTGAATGCTGGCAATGTACCCAACTTGTACGGCCCTGAGGACTTGGACCAGATCGTCACGGCGTGCAGAGTGGATTGTCAAAAGAGACAACTGCCTCCTACGAAGACGAACATCTTCCAGCAGTACATCAACCGTGTGCGGCGGAACATTCACCTGGTCATTTGCATGAGCCCGCTGGGAGGTTTGTTCCGCGATCGGTTGCGAATGTTCCCGTCGCTCGTCAATTGCTCAACGATCGACTGGTTCAGCGAATGGCCTGCAGAGGCGCTGAACTCGGTCGCCTCCGCAATTTTAAGTGACGGCAACCTTGCGCTCGGCGACAAACTCCCTGCACTCGTGGAAGCTTTCAAGATTGTGCATCAAAGCGTGGAAGAGGCCTCGAAACAGTTTTACAATACGCTGCGACGGTACTTCTACGTGACGCCAACAAGTTACTTGGAGCTGTTGTCAGCCTTCAAGTCCGTTCTCGTTTCGAAGCGCGAAGAAGTGAACATGATGCGCAGCCGCTTGCAAAACGGTGTGGACAAGTTGTCCGAAACCAAGGCACTCGTTGCAACCATGCAGACGGAGCTTGTGGAGCTGCAGCCGGTTCTGGCTACTACGCAGTTGGAGGTCGAGCAAATGATGGTTCAGATTGCGAAAGATAGCGCCGAAGCAGATGTGACAAAGGCTACAGTCGAGAAGGAAGAAGCCGCGGCAAGTGTCAAAGCCAGCGCGACGAAGGAAATCGCCGACTCGGCACAACGCGACCTCGATGCCGCTCTCCCTGCTTTGGAATCAGCACTCGAGTGTCTGAATCGATTGAAGAAGGCAGACATCGATGAAGTGAAAGCACTGAAAACACCGCCCGCCGGAGTTAAGTTAACGATGGAAGTCGTGTGTATTCTCTTTGGACAGAAGCCTGTGAGTAAGCCGGACCCCGACCGCCCCGGCAAGAAGATCAATGATTACTGGGAAGTCGCGCAGAAGGTGGTGCTCTCGAATGCGAACAAGTTCTTGGAGAATCTGTTAGGCTTTGACAAAGATAACATTCCGGATGCCATTATCACCAAGGTTACTCCTAGCATGGAAGACCCAAATTTTACGCCCGATGCCATTGAGAAGTCTTCGAAAGCCTGTACTGCGATTTGTATGTGGGCTCGAGCCATGTACACGTACCATTTCGTGGCCAGGGCCGTCGAGCCGAAGAAGCAAGCTCTTGCCCAGGCACAGCAAGAGCTGGACGAGACTCTTGCAGTATTGAGAGGTGCGCAAGCGAACCTGCAGCAGGTGAGCGATCGTCTTGCGGAGCTGGAGCAGTCCTACAACGGCGCTGTGGCCAAGAAAGAAGAGCTAGGACGGAAAGTGGTGCAATGCCAAGTGCAGCTCCAGAACGCCGAGCGGCTCATCGGTGGACTAGGTGGCGAGGAGGCTCGTTGGAAGGAAACGGTAGCACAGCTCACGATCGACTACTCCAATCTCACTGGAGACGTGCTAGTGTCTGCAGGTACGATTAGTTACCTGGGCGCCTTTACTGCCGAATTCCGTGAGCAGCTCGTGGCTTCGTGGCACGAAGCGCTGGTAAAGCATCAAGTGCCGCACTCTCCCGGTTGCGATTTGATTCGAACGTTGCAAGATCCCGTGAAACTGCGCGCTTGGCAGATCGCCGGGCTACCGACTGACACGGTGTCGACACAGAACGGCATCATCATGGGGCGTGCTCGACGATGGCCTTTGTTGATCGACCCACAGGGCCAAGCTAACCGCTTCATAAAAAATCTAGGACGCGACAAGAAGCTGTGTGAAAATGGAATGGACGTGGTCAAACAATCGGATCGCGGGTTCCTGCGCGCTTTAGAGAACGGCTTGCGTTTCGGCAAGTGGGTTTTGCTTGAAAATGTCGGTGAAGAGCTGGATGCGGCCCTGGAGCCGGTGCTACTGCAGCAGAAGTTCAAGCAAGGGGGCCAGGACATGATCCGACTGGGCGAAAACGTTATCCCGTACAACGACGGCTTCCGCTTCTTCCTCACGACGAAGCTGGCAAACCCACACTATGCGCCAGAGGTGTGCGTGAAAGTGAGTTTGCTCAATTTCACGATCACCATGAAAGGCCTCGAAGAGCAGCTTTTGGGTGTGGTGGTGCTCAAGGAGCTGCCGGACCTGGCGGCCAAGAAGAACGAGCTCGTCCTCTCGAATGCCGAGGGTAAACGACAGCTGTACGAGATCGAGAATCAAATCCTGTACCTCTTGTCGCACTCGGAAGGGAACATTTTGGATGATACGAACCTGATCGAGACGTTGGCGTCTGCGAAGGAAACGTCAGCTGTTGTCATGGCAAAGATGCGTGAAGCGGAGGAAACCGAGCGCGAGATTGACGCACGCAGTGACGGATACCGCCCAGTCGCTTTCCGAGCAGCGCTGCTGTTCTTCTGTATCGCCGACCTCGCTCTTGTGGATCCGATGTACCAGTATTCTCTCACGTGGTTCACGGGGCTGTTCATTCGTGGCATTCTTGCTGCGAAACCCTCGGCTCAACTGGAGACTCGGCTCACGAACCTGAACGACTTCTTCACATACTCGGTCTACAAGAATGTGTGCCGTTCTCTATTTGAGAAGCACAAGCTGCTCTTCTCCTTCCTGCTGACCATCAAGATCATGCAGGGCAACAACGAAGTCGACGCCGGCGAGTGGCGCTTCTTGCTCTCAGGAATTGGAACCAGCCCACCTGTCGAGGCGGAAAACCCAGCTGCCCGATGGCTCGAAGCGTACGCGTGGCAACAGATCTGCGCTCTAGCGAGCTTCCCCGCTTTCAATGGCCTTGGGAGCGAGTTTGCGACCCACGTGGGAGTGTTTCGCGCCATCTTCGACTCGACAGATCCGGAGAATCAGCCCTTGCCCGGTGACGCGCTGGCCAAACTAGACGAATTCCAGCGGCTGTGTATTCTACGAGTCCTGCGGCCAGACAAGATGATGCCTGGCATCCAGAACTTGGTATGCGCCAAGCTGGGAAAGGAGTTCATTGAGCCGCCGCCGTTTGACCTCGCGAACACGTTCGAGGATGCAAGCCCCACCACGCCGTTAATTTTCGTGCTCTCACAAGGTTCCGACCCGGCAAAGGACCTGCATGGATTCGCCGTCAGCACGGGCATGGAGAGTAAACTCAAGTCCATCGCGCTGGGCCAGGGCCAAGGTACTTTGGCTGCGCGACTTATTGAGGGTGCGACCACGAAAGGCGAGTGGGTCTTGCTCCAGAACTGCCACTTGGCGCTCAGTTGGATGCCTGAGCTCGAGCGAATTTGCGAAGAGCTCGACCCGACAAAGCTGCACGAGAGCTTCCGGCTTTGGCTCACGAGTATGCCGACACCGGCGTTCCCTGCCTCGGTCCTGCAGGACGGCGTCAAGATGACGAAGGAGGCGCCCAAGGGCCTGCGTGCGAACCTCAAAAACACTTACTACAAGCTGGACGAGACGCGGCTCGGAGCGACCCGAAAGCCCGATGTCTTCCGCAAGCTGCTGTTCGGGCTGTGTTTCTACCATGCCATTGTGTGCGAGCGGAAGCGTTTCGGTGCACTAGGATGGAACATCCCGTACCAGTTCAACGAGACGGACCTGGACATCAGCGTGGCGCAGCTCGAGATGTTCTTAGACACTTACGACCACGTGCCGTTCGACGTGCTCCAGGTGATGACATCCACGATCAACTATGGTGGGCGAATTACCGACGACAAGGACATGCGGACGTCCGATGTCATTCTCATGACGTTCTTCAAAGAGGCCATACTGCACAAGGACTACACGTTCTCAAAGAGCGGCATCTATTACTCGCTTGAGTGCGACCCGCGGAATGCCTACGAGGGCTACGTGAACTATATCAACTCGCTGCCGATTAACCCCGAGCCGGAAGTCTTCGGCATGCACGAGAATGCCAACATCACAAGTGCTCAAGCTGAGACCTACGAGGCTTTCGACCTGCTGCTGTCGTTGCAGCCGCGGGTAAGTTCCGGTGGCGGCAAAAGCCGCGAAGAGATTATTGCCGATGCTGCTCAGGCTATTGCGTCTCAGCTACCGCCTCAATACGATCTGGAGCACGTTCAGGCGGCATACCCCGTTTCTTACGACGAGTCCATGAACACCGTGCTGGCTCAAGAGGTCGAGCGCTTCAACAAGCTGCTGGCCGTGATGAGGAGCACGCTGCACCTCGTGCAACAAGGTCTCAAGGGTCTCGTGGTGATGTCGGCCGAGCTGGAAGCGATGGGAGCGTCGCTGTACGACCAGAAGGTGCCTGCTGTGTGGGAAGCGAAAGCGTATCCGTCGCTCAAACCGCTTGGCGCCTGGGTGAAGGACCTCCTGGAGCGTTTGACGTTCATCTCGAACTGGATCGCGCACGGCATCCCGGCGGTGTTTTGGATCTCGGGCTTCTTCTTCCCGCAAGGTTTCATGACTGGTACGATCCAGAACCATGCTCGACGGTACAAACTGCCGATCGACTCGCTGTCGTTCCAGTTCATCATGATGTCCGAGAGTGTCGAGCAGCTCACGTCGCGGCCTGTGGACGGCTGCTACACTTGCGGTTTGTTCTTGGAGGGCGCTCGCTGGAATCCAGAGCTTAAGGCGCTCGACGACCCGCTGCCACGTGAATTATTCGCCAAGATGCCAGTGATCCATCTGCTCCCGCGACCAAACCGCGAGGCACCGCAACGAGGCATCTACCGTTGCCCGGTCTACAAGATCCTAACGCGGACAGGAACGCTGTCTACTACCGGCCACTCGACCAATTTCGTCATGTGGCTCGAGATTCCGGCCATCAAGCCCAACATCTTCCGCAACTCGCTGGTGTCGGAGACCAACGCGCAGGTGCTGTTTGCCGACCAAGAGTACTGGATCAAGGCCGGAGTCGCCTGCTTCTGCAGCCTACGCTACTAATTGCTATTGTCCAGTATATACCAGAGTTCGCCCTGAGGTGTAGAAGAGCTTGGTTTTTTTTCCTCCTTATTCGGTCGGGCACGCTCCATCAACGTTGTCGTGCTGGGCTGGCTCGTACTTTGACATAAATATATGCATACTGTGATGTGAACTCAACCGGTCTCAAGCAAGGAGGGGTCTCACCTCCTCCCGCTGGAGCGAGCTGGTTGTTCAGTCGTCGTGGCGTGGAATAAAACATGGTGCGCTGCACCTACAGGACGTACGAGATGAGGCGGATCCACGGCGAGACCTGGTCCATCTGGTCCATCTGCATCGAGATCCGGTGGATCATGAGCGACAGGCCATTGCAGACCCGGTCCATTGTGTCGAACATGACCATCGCCGAAGCTGCGGGCGGCGCCGTCGCCGGCTGCGGACTGCACGCGGTAGCCAGCAGTATTAGCAGCAGCAGCACGGCCAGGACAAACCCGGGCGGGTCCGTTATCGACGCCGCGCACACGTAGACGAACGACGAGAAGGTGCGCAGACTCGGTCGGCGTCTGAAGGCCGAAGCTGCTGTGTTGGTGGTGAGCGCTGCCCCAGTAGCACGCGGAGACGCCGGCAGCGTCAAGCGGGGACACTGCTGCTTGGCTGGGGTCGCCGCGCCTCGCGTCTCGGCGGGATACAGCGACGCGATGAGCTCCTTGAGCAGCAGATTCACCTGCAGCTCCTCCACCTTGTGGACGCCGGCCTGCTGTCGGCACAACGGACACAAGTGGCCTCTCCGCTGCGCTGCAGCTGGTGCAGCCCGTCCACGCGGAACGGTCGGCGCTTCCGTGACTTCAGGCGCCGCTCGACGTGGCGACAGCAGCGCGGCATTGGCGTCGTGAGCCCACGCCGTTAGGATGCAGCCGCGGTCGAAGTTGTGTCTGCGGCCACAAACACGGCAGTGAACCTTCAGCAATCAAACGCGCACCACGAGCCACCGATTGCACACAAAAGTACGCACCCGCAGGCCAGCGTGACGGGGAAGCACAGGATGTCGAAGCAGATCGAGCAGAGCACGTCGTCGTGCGTCACGCGCGGGCGGCAGGCGGCGGTGAGCGCCAGCGGCGGGCGGCGGCGGCGCGCGGCGGCGGCGATCGCGAGCTGCAGCGGCCGCGGCAGGCGCTTGGCGGAGGCGGCGGCGCACATCGCGGCGAGACGTGCGAGGCTTCTTCTCGCCGACGCCTGATAAATTATCAGTGCTAATTGCAGTTACAGTCGGTGTGGGCACTCTTTTTGGCCAGTGGCTGCGCGCAAAACCGTCGTTGAAGGCGGCCGATCGCTTACGGTAATCGGAGTTGGGCGTGACCTAATAGCGGGCCCAGGAAGGGCTTGGATACAAAGTCCAAGTGTGCATGGTGCTACAAATGGGGTTTCAAATGCATGTGTTGCAGGCACTAATATTGTGAGTTCCAGAGGTAATTTTGGGCGGAATTGACAATACAAGGTACCACGACCGCCCGTTCGCTCGCGAGGAGACGTCGAACGCTTCGGCCCTGCTTGAACCGGTGGCTTGTCCGGCGCAACATGGGGCCACCACCACCAGCACCAGCTCCAGCGGCAGCGACCGCTTTGACTCGCAATCAATGCGATGCGATGCGCTTCGCTGCTATTATAGCCCGGTGGCTGATGACATCGCGACGTCGGGCGACTGCTGTCGATGCGACGGGCTGACGCAGCCGACGAGGGTCACATCAACAAGGCCCCAGTTTCTGGAAACACGACTCATGCAAGTGATTGCAAGGCATGCGCTGCGACGAAGACATTTAACGAAGAATGAAGGCATTGCCATTCGTGGTGCAGGTACGATTGCTGAGCCATTCCCAGGTTTTACTGCCTCAAACTGCTCGTTCTGCATGTGCTGTGAGACTAAGCCTAGCCTTGCCGTGGCAGCGGAGAGACTGCTGCCGCTTTGCGAGGAAAGTGGCGTGCGTTTCCTGTGGTCCTCTAGGCGGCTTAATACATCTCGAACAGCGTTCGCTGTGCTATTGGGTACCGTGCGTGGATACGCTGATAGATTGACCCCGATAGCGTACGGTGTTCCAGCACTGGCAGCGCTTTCGGCGATCATGATCCGGCATTGCCGTCAGCAGCGTCCTGAGTGCTTGGATCTGAAAGGAGCAGGAAGTGGGGCCAGGCATCGAAAAGCAAGCAGCGGCCGAGCAGAAAGCGTAGGAGTTCTCAGCCGAAGTGTCTGCAGCAGCTTCAACTTCGGTCGCCACCGACGCAGGTGCGCCTCGAAGTTGGCAGCATTTGCGCCAGTTTGCAGGCCACTAGCTTGCCACCGCAGCGCTGTTAGCGCTCGCCATCGCAGCGCACGCCAGCCGAGGTCGTGCCGTCGAGCCTTGAACTTGCCTCGGCGGGCGCAGGTGAGCTGTAGAGCTTCTCGCTCCCATTGAGCACCGCTGGGATTGGCCCAAATGCACGCTTCCCGCAATCCGACTGGCCAAAACAGCGTCGGTCCAACCGCGAGCTCCGATTGGCCGGGGCCCCAACTGATTCTCCCCGATCTTGCATACAAGCGCCAAGTGAAAAGCCGCTTCAACCGCTTCACAACTCTTTCCGCCCGCGGTGAGAGAAGCAGAAGACCCCCCCCCCTTCGAGACCGACCATCACTCTCGTCTCCGCCATGCGCGTCGCCTCCTCCGCCCCGCTGCTGCTGACCGGCCTGGCGCTGGCGGACGCGCTCAAGACGCCGCTCGAGTACGAGCGCGAGTTTTCGGCCTGGACGACGGCGCACGCGCTCGAGTTCTCGGACGCGCTCGAGTTCGCCAAGCGCCTGGAGAACTACATCGCCAACGACATGTACATCGCCGAGCACAACGCCGAGAACGCCTGGACGGGCGTCACGCTGGGCCACAACGCGTTCTCGCACATGTCGTTCGACGAGTTCAAGCTCCAGATGACGGGCCTCGTGCTGCCCGACGGGTACCTGGAGCAGCGCCTGGCCTCGCGCGTCGACGGCCTGTGGGCCGACGCGGACGTGCCCGAGGCCGTGGACTGGCAGGAGAAGGGCGGCGTCACGCCCATCAAGAACCAGGGCATGTGCGGCTCGTGCTGGGCCTTCTCCACCACGGGCGCCGTGGAGGGCGCCGCCTTCGTCTCGAGCGGCACGCTGCCGAGCCTCTCGGAGCAGGAGCTCGTGGACTGCGACCACAACGGGGACATGGGCTGCAACGGCGGCCTCATGGACCACGCCTTCGCCTGGATCGAGGACCACGGCGGCCTCTGCAGCGAGGACGACTACGCGTACAAGGGCAAGGCCCAGGTGTGCCGCAAGTGCGACAACGTCGTGAAGGTCACGGGCTTCCAGGACGTCAACCCGCAGGACGAGCACGCACTGAAGGTGGCGGTGGCCCAGCAGCCCGTGTCGGTGGCAATCGAGGCTGACCAGAAGGCGTTCCAGTTCTACAAGGCCGGCGTGTTCAACTTGACGTGCGGCACGAGGCTGGACCACGGCGTGCTGGCTGTGGGGTACGGCGCGGACAACGGTCAGAAGTTCTGGAAGGTCAAGAACTCGTGGGGGCCCTCGTGGGGAGAGCACGGGTACATCCGCCTCGCACGTGAGGAGAACGGACCCGCCGGGCAGTGCGGCATCGCCTCGGTGCCTAGCTACCCGTTTGCGACGCTGATTTCAAAAGACGAGCAGGCGGAAGAGCCGGAGAAACGCGAGGAGGTTGTGGAGGAGCCGCGATCCGTCCCTGCTGATGAGCCTGTGGACTCGTTCCCCGCTGAAGAAGCACGGGACTTCCGTCCCACGAACCTGGCTGACTTGTTCTCGTCCGCGAAGATCACGCAATGCGGTGACGTTAGCAGCGCAATCATCGACTTCTCCGACCTGGAAGTGACCCCGACGGCTCCGCAGCGCGGCCAGCCCGTTTCATTCTTTGGCAATGGCAACTCGAAGCAGGACTTCGAGTCGGCGAACTTTAAGCTGGGAGTTAAGCTGGCTGGCACGCAGGTGTTCGGACACTCGGGCAAGCTGTGCGGCGACACCCACGTGCCCCTTCCGCTTGGCCTGGGCCACATCGACGTGCACGGCTTCGCCTGCCCCATGAAGAAGGGCAAGTTCTCAGACCTGAAGGTGGACGTGAACCTGCCGATCATTGCGCCTGCTGGCAACTACGAGATCCTGCTGACGAGCGACGATGACAGCAACAGCCCACTGTTCTGCGTGGACGTTGAGCTCGACCTGACGGGGGGCGACGAAGCTACGAAGAAGACCCACGTGTACGAGCCCATTTCGTACATGTAAATTTACGGCTTCTGCATGCGCGAATTGTATACCGGCAGTGCCCACACAAATTCAAGAGCTTTATATTCTCACGCCGATACGGCAAGCTGGCGGTTTCCCAACCGGAGTGGAGGCGTCAGCTTGTGCTTGTCTTAACATAAAAAAATGATTCCTTGCTCGTACTACTACAGAAGTACTACTTGTTAATTGTTTATGTGAATGGTCGAGGTTCATATTCTGTGCAAGCTCTCCAAAACCCGTGAGTAGTTAAGCCACACCGTTGCTGGTGCTACCTGTACTTCCGACGGAATCCACAGGAGCCATCTCTTCGCTCGGGCCCTCCATTGTGAAAATTATCGTGAAAATTATCGTGCTGTACTAAATGTAACGGTGAGCATGATGTTCGCGCTTGAAACTACAATCAGCTGCCCACTACTTAAAAGTATCATTCTGTCATCAAACTGGTTCTGCGTAATGTTGCCTCACACACGATCGTACATTTGCACGACGAGATCCCTGAGGTTTTTGTTTTGTTATCTTGGCGAGTTCTTCAGTGCAATGTTCGTTGCATATTGCATGCAGAACACTCCGTTTGCGGTATCGTTTGTTTTTTTACGTTACTGGTTTTGTTGTTCGGCGCTTGACTGTCATATGGAGGCAGATTGATGCCAAGAGTTCTGCAACACCGAGAAAAGAGGGAAAACACGGAGTGTAGAGGACTTGCCGCCCGTGCGTGTACATGTATTCTTCATCGGTGCATTAAATAAATTCTATTCGCGATGTATCATACCATCTTCACGAAGTGAACTACGAGCAAATAGCTCACCCATGAGCGTAGATCAACTCCTCAAAGTGTTGTTGTACTCGTGTCTGCAGCTCTCTGCTCGTTTTAAAACGTCGTGCTCTTGGGCCACTCTCGTACGTCCGCAAGAGAATTCGTTGGCTTTGCTCAATCAGGATACACATTGTCAGAACTGCTACGCGGACTGAGAATGAACCAAACGACAACGTGGTGTTGGATGAAACACGATAGTCTAATTCACTCCGTCTCGGTCTCGTCGTCGTCGATTTCTGGAGCTGCTGCTGCAATCTGCTGTGCTGGTGCTGGTGCAGTCGTATCGCTAGACTGGGTAGATCGAGCAAAATGGCGATTGGCCATATGAAAAAGCCGCGATAACAGCGCTTTGCTCTCTTCATCGCTTTCGTCACTGTCATCGTCGCTATCCTCGCTGCCGAAATGGTTTTCGTTATCAGCGTCACAGTTGCTACTGCTGCTGCTGCTGTTGCCCATGCTGATATCGCTGTCACTTTCGCTGGAAGAGCTGCTTTCCGATTCTGAAGACGATGAACCCTCGATCTCGATGACCGCCTGGCCAGATTTTGCGCTTGAAACGAGAGGAGGAAGCTGAGGCTGTGCAGTCATGGGGTCATCCTCGATCACGATAATGTCTGCAGGATCTGGTGGCTGTCTAGTCACTGACGGAGAACGCCTAGAACTCACAGATGTTGAAGACTGTTGGGGCGTCCTCTTCGTCGTGTCAGCAACGCCATTTGGTTTCGCCTGCGGTGGCTGTGTTGTGGACGCAGCGTTTCTCGTACCCGTGGGTGCAGTATATATCGTCGCCACTGCATTCTGCATTTGAACAGTTCCTTTCTCGCGCCCTGCTACTGCTCTAGCGGTAGGCCTTACCAGCGGGCTGGACTGGGCTGCATGTCGGTGCTGTCTTGAAGACTCATGTCCAAGGTTGGCTTCTACTGTTGTAGCCGTCGCAACGTGTCGCGGAGTCGACGAAGCGCTAGCCACGGTACTTCTCGTCGGCTGCGCTGTACGTACAGGTTGCGCTGTGGAATTCGACGTCCGGTTAGCAATGCTATTTGGTGCGGGTTGTGCTCCAAGTGCGGCCCTGTCGCGCCGTTGGGGGTGTGAACAGGAAGATGTAGAGGCTGGGTCTTCGGGCCGATGTATCACGTGAACTGCCTGGCGAATCGTGGCACCATTTTTTTCATCTACGACGGAAAAGCGAACTTGCCGGGGCTCTGCGACAACGTTGCTCTCGAGCAAGCGTAAGTGGTTAAGGACGTAGTCAAGCTTGCGCTGCAGGAGGCTGCTCTTGTTTCCAGTAGGTACCTTCTTCGCGTCACCTTTGCGATTGCGTTTGCGCTTTTTCTTTCCAGCGACATTGAGCAGCGCGTTGCCACCAGTGTGTCGCCTCTTTCGTGTTCGAGTAGGTGGGCCGAGATCCGGAACGATGCGGGGAGGATCTACCGCATTGTTTTCGTCTAGCTCGTCCGCTTTTGCCATCTCACTTTCCACGCTCCCGCGCATCCAAAGTTGCTCCACCACCACCGCCTGCTGTGCCCCCATTCGATGTGCTCGACTAATTACTTGCTGCTCCAGCGATTTATCCCAGATCTCTTCCATTAAGAAAACATGCGTCACGAAAGAAAGGTCCAACCCGTGGGATCCCATCTCCGACAGCAGGAGCACGTTGAGTGACGGATCAGTGCGGAAGCGCTGTAAGGCATTCATTCGCGCTTTTGGAACGACACGGGTGATAAAGTTTGCGGTTGAGATCTTTTGTTGCTCGAACGCGAGCTTTGTACGCCAGATGATCTCCGTGAATTGAGAGAAAATAATGATCTTCACGTAACGTGCTCTTCGAGATTGGCCCGGTTCTTGAGCAACGGTACGACGAGCAAACTTTTTCTTCAGTTCCCGAACTCTTGCCGCCGCATAAAAAATCTTACTGGCGTCCACCATCCAGTAATGCCTGTTTCGTCTTGGTTGGTCCTGCGCGACACCGTGAGGCACGGCTACACGCTGAGACTGCTGTTGGTTATTACTTCCTAGCTGTTGCTGTCTTCGAGGATGTTGTCGACTGTTATTGCTGCGATTCGCTTCGTTGGCATCGTCGACCTCACGAAAGTCGAAGCCTGGCTGCAGTTCCTGAAAAACTTCCGGGTCGTAAACCTCGTTGCAGAAAAAACAACTTGGCCCAATTTGGTTGAAGCGGTCTTCCACGCAATCAGCACAACAAAGGTGGCCACAGGGTATTATCATAAGTAACTGCAGCTTGCGCTTGCAACAACCGCACTTCGTCGTCATTCCTGGCAGCGTGACTCGTCGCAAATACTCTGCAACAGTGGCGATATTGTCGCTATCCACCTCCAGCTCCGTAAGCATATTAATCGTCTCCAGTAGAGTCTTATTTGACAGTACAACTTCGCTGTTGACGCCACCACAGCATGCCAGCCGCAGATTAGAAACCACTTGCAAGGCTTCTTTCCGGTTGATCGGGTTCATCAGACTATCCAGATGAATCCTCCCCGGTACGTGCGGGTCCAGATTGGTGATCACCAAGTTTGCACGCACTGCTGCAGCTACCACATTGTATTGTGCGTATTCACTTGGTGTGGGGTCGATGTAAACCGTGTGACGAGTCGGGTCCGGTAATATCTCTCGAATTGATTCTTTCGTGTGGCGCATCATAATCCGGCTGAGCAAACTCTGCAATCGGAAGAATCCAATCGGTTCGTTTTGCTCAAATGGTCGAGCGATTGCTTTAGTCCACGCACGCCCATCCAGCTGTCCGTACGGCTTGTTGCGGAAAAAAACTAGGAGGCCATGCATAAATCGCAGATCGGCTGACTGGAGCGTACTTGGTGTCGGCGTTCCGGTCATGACCCATCGTCGTTCCGCAGATACAAGTCGCGCCATTCGCATCAGGTTCGTTGGAGTTTGCCCGCCTAGTTTGTGGCCCTCGTCAACGATAACACGTACCCAGAGCACGGTCAAAAGAGAGGACACCTCTCCTCGAATCGTACCGTCAGTGTATCGTTGAGGGCCTTCAAAGCCGTATCGCTCAGGCATTCGTTTTTCCAACGCGGAGGCCGGTCTGTGGAGCTTCCATTCCTTCGCTAACCGACTGAATGACGTGACGACCACATCGTAGGTGGCCAGCTCAGCATTAGCAGGAAGATCGTCTTTACCTTCGTCGATAAAAGCTCGTAGCGCATCATGAGCCACATGAGCTTCAATTTGGTATTTCCAGTGTTCAACCAGTGGATCCGGCACGACGATGAGTGATGCACCCGTACTCACAAGAGTTTCTGCCGCCACTGAACGATCGCGCGAGTGCGCCGAGCGAAGACTCGTGTCTAAAGTAGTTTCAGTTGCATTTTCCAATCGTTCTCGTGCATTTCGCGTAAATTGGCCCTTGGTTCGTAGGACCAGTGCCAACATCGTGATCGTTTTTCCAAGCCCCGGTTCGTCACAAAACATGCCTCCACACGTATCTCTCGCGGTCGTATCCACCTGCTCCACCACTTTCAAATCCAGCAAATCGATGCCCTCCTCGGGTTTTTTCCACGCCGTCGAGGAAAAATAAATGGATGCGACACCGAGTGATTCACCAGCGACGGCGTCTCGCGATACAACATCCACTTCAAACCCTTCCGTTGATGTTCATAGAGCACCAAATTCAACCCGGGGACAACTTCGTACGCCAAATGTCGGAAAAGCGAGCACACGCCACTCAACGCCGCAAGCTCCTTGGCCGCCATCATACACACCACCAGATGCAACGCCTGCGTCGGCAAATCCGTCATTTGAGACGGCTTGCCCGCATTTTCCGTTCGAGTCACGAACGTGGCGTCATCTCGAATTTCATGTTGCTCCGCTTCCCTGTGCGCCATGAGCCTCTGAAATACATCGGGCAGATGCAGCTTGGCCTTGGGTCCTAGGATTTCGTCGCTCTCCCACGAATGCAGTCGACAGCCCACGACGTGGCACGAACTGCAGGTTGCGTCCAAAAGCCCCGACTTCCAGGCCGCTTTTCTCGATTTTTCACTACGCCTCGCGATGGATAAACTTTCCATTTGCAAATGGCTCAACACCAAGTGGAAATCCTTCAGAGATTCGCCAATATTTGCATGGTGATGCACTTGCACGCTCATTTCCAATGTGGCAATTGACTTTTTGTCGATTTCAGCCACTTGATATTTCCCCGTAACGGTTAAGGTTTCCCTTTCACTCAGCACCATCAGCGCTCACAGCAGTCGCACGTAATCACAGCGACAGCCGTCATGGCTGTTGATACACGCAGCTTCCTTCTCCACGAGGCCGTCGGGGGTGGAGAACTCGAGCTTGAGCCAGTCGTCGGTGGTGCGCTGCAGCTCCACGGGGAGACAATGAGAGGTGGAGCATACGTCCGGGTATACTGGCGCTAGCAGCACGAGCGTCCGGGTCTCCGCCGCCGCCATGGTCTCCGATACCAATAGAGGACTTGATAGACTGCAGTTTGCCATACAAACTTGAAGCCAAAGTAAATAATAGTTTTGATTAAATATAATACGTTTTGAACCAGTTTTTTTATTAAATGTAAAATAAATAGTAAACTACTAGTACTATTGATTATTTTAGCAGCATGATGGCGCACAATCAGAGCTCGCCAATTTCAGCGTAAACCGGCAGCATGCGTCTGGTCCGGCGGTTGGTGTATCTGCTTAGCTGCGCTCACTCGATCTGAGGCCAGCATTGGACGAGGCTGTCCGCCTGTCACTTGGCATTTTTCTCTGTCGCGAAACGATCTCTCGGACTCCAGCACCATGGACCTCATCGTGGAGTACGCCGACTACTACGCGCTGGATGCGCTGTACCCTGTAAACCTGCCTCGCGACGACATGTATCGCCAGATTGCGTCGATCACGGCGCTCACGCTGGTGGGCGGGTACCTCCTGTACCTCACGGGCGCCGGGATCGCATACGAGCTCGTGTTCGACAAGGAGTTAATGAACCACCCGAAATTCCTGAAAAACCAAGTGCGCAGCGAAATCCTCGCCTCCATGAAGTCCATCCCCGTGATGGTGCTGCTGACGCTCCCGTGGTTCCTTGCCGACGTCCGCGGTTACTCCAAGTCGTACACGGAGTTCGGCAAGTACGGCTATGGGTTCGAAGCGTGGAGCGTGGTCGCCTTCATCGGTTTCTCGGACATGCTGATCTACTGGTTCCATCGCTGGCTGCACCACCCACTCGTCTACGCGCTGCTGCACAAGCCACACCACAAGTGGATTGTTTGCTCGCCGTTCGCGTCGCACGCCTTCCACCCGGTGGACGGCTACATCCAGAGCTTGCCCTATCACTTCTACATCATGCTCTTCCCCATCCACCGCGGCCTGTTCCTCGCGATATTTGTGGCCGTCAATTTCTGGACTATCAGCATCCACGACGGCTTCTACCTCTCGCACAACAAAATTGTCAACGGGGCGCTGCACCACTCGGTGCACCACGAACTGTTCGTCTACAACTACGGCCAGTACTTCACGTTCTGGGATCGTTTGTGCGGCTCCTACCGCGAGCCACCCACCACCGGATACTCTGTGCCCAAACCCAAGAAAGCGTAAGTGCAAAGGTCAAAGAAAACTGTGCTGCAAAAGAATTGGGAAAAATAAATATATGAACACCGTGACAACGTGAAAACCCTGTCATATCTGATCGAGTCTTATTTCAACCTCCGAATGCCAATTCGCATTCATCTGAGAACGCCATGGACCTCTCCGTCGCTGCTGCTGCCCCCGATGCCGAGCTGGCGGGCTCGCCCTTCCACCAGAAGCTGCTGCACTGCTGCGGGTCCAGGCGTTGGGCGGCAGAAATGGCCAAGAAGTTCCCCGTGCGAGACTTAGAGGAGCTCCTGCAAGCGGCGGATGAAGTGGACGCCTCGTTGACGCGAGAAGATTGGCTCGAAGCGTTTGCAGCGCATCCGAGGGTCTGTTTCTGCGGCGGATTATTGAATTTCACTGCAAGTTATTGAGGGAGGTTGACACGGGGATGTCGGGACTGACAAAGACTTGTTTTTGTTTTCCACTTTCAATTCCGTGCTGTAGATTGGCAGGGCGAAAACGCCGATCAAGGAGTGGGAAGCTCATGAGCAAAAGGTTGTTGCGGTGATGAGAACGATTTGCCTCACTCTAGGGAAATTACGGAAATTCTGACTAGAAATGGTGATGTGAGTGGCGCCTAGGCGACGAAGAATGCGGATGAGGCTGTTCTGGATCGACTCGAGGAGCTCAACGATGTGTACTGCAAGAAATTCGGGTACGTTGAGTCATGTACTACGTTAGATAAGACTGGATTACTGAGGTCATTGATGTCGCACAGATACATCTATATTGTGTGCGCGACTGGGAAGTCTGCACCCGAGATGCTCCGCATTTTGGAGTCCCGCGTGAACAACAGCCTCGAAGACGAGATCTCTGTGGCCGCAGGCGAGCAAAGCAAGATTACCAAACTCCGGCTGGAGAAGCTGCTTCAAGAGTAAGGTGGCACTGAGTATGCTGCTTCGAAGTACTTTTTCGATTGCCTCTAGTGCGAGGTCGTTCAGACCATCTTTGATCATGTGGGACTAATTGAGCTGCAATGTTTCGTTGGTGTAATATTTGATTTAGCTTACGAAGAGTTCATGCCAAGCTGTAAGACACATTGGCGTGGCAATTTCGTCACAACCTGACTCAGTTGTGACTATATATTGGTTGGTCTTCTAATGCCAAACCAATAACCGGCTAAAAGATATTAAACCGTTTTCTATCGCTCTACCGATTTTTAAACCATTGGATTTTTGTGTAATAGTACGTAATACCTGTAAGAGTAGTAAGAGTACTGCTCGCCTGTGTGTCTAATAACCAATGAAAACAACAAATATCAACTTTCGTCTGGGTTCAGTACTTTCATTAAGCTGCGTGGTCGGTGATCATGCCCCTACTCCAACGACTAAAATGCTTGAGTCGATATAACAAAAAAATATGTGTTATATCGACTCAAGAAGCAAACGTTTTATAAGGGGGCAGCTCGCTGGAGCAAGGCTGTATATTCAGTCGTTGGAATGGATGGATATCGGGTCCAGATTAAATCTAAAAATGGGCACACTCATGTTGAGTGTTCTCGGGCATCAACGAGATGCTAGACAGACCTAACGCAGCCGAAAGGGCTTCTTGTTCTGATAATTCTTCCTCGGTCATCCCAGCTAGCAACGAAATTGGTGTGTAAGCAACAAATTGGTTTTAAAAACGAAATTTTGATGAAAAAAATCTATAAACCTGAGTGCCATTGTGGACAGTACCAGCAGCGTTTGTGGTTAAGAATCCAATAAAGGTATACAAACACGACGGCGTCCACCATTTACAGAACCGCCTCCGAAGTTCTTCTTCCATTTTTCGTAATTAAATGAAGTGTTGAGATTTCTATTTGAGAATTCAGACTGTCACTTAAACAGGGGTACCGAATTACGGAGAATATAGTAGGATATTTCCTTAAGTATAATATTTCCCTGAATTTATTTATTCGGTGATGGCAAAATCAAATTTATAGACAGTTCTGGACGTTGAAGACAGTCAGCACGGTGGTGAACCACCCTGCCACATAGGGGTAGTAGCAACTGGTCAATAGGATGTGTACAGCAATTGCTACAGTACTGTGCTTCAACTATTGAATTATTAATTGTCTGATGCTGCTGATGCTGCTGGCACCAATGCAGTTTTCTAGTTTACTCCACGTGTGTGATGCATTACAGTCGTATTATCGGAAGCTCTGACTAAACGGAGCGCTCACACTCCGAGAAGATTGTCGCCACCGTTGACATGGAAGCCCAGTGCTCGAGCCTCGACCTGCAGCCACCCGCTGCCACGCCCCAGCAGCAGCCGTCCGCTGCCACGTCCCACGAGCAGCAAGAATAGGCCACGCCCTAGAAGAAGGAGGAAGGTCCCGCTCTATTACCAGCTGGTTCACAGTCCCCGCCAACTCAGCAGCCCCAGCACCCAAACCTGCTACGAGTCTAAGAGCGCAGCAAGTAAAGATGGCGATCAAGTTGAGGAGGACATTAGTATCAATTGGGTGGAGATGGATGTCCACCACAAGGTGTTGGGCCTCATTTGTGCCAACTCCTTCGAGGGTCGCTGTCTACAGGGCAAGGCGAAGGAGTAGGAAAGCTTGGTCCGTTCGATATCGCAGATTACAAAGTCTGAGAGGGTAGCTACCATTTACACGATGCTGGGTTTGCTTATGCAGTCCGACACCGTGTAACGCCAACAGAGCAATGGAAAGTGAGAGAAGTTAAACTTCTATCTGCCCTTTGTGGGAGCCGTGTGTCACTCTTGGTTTGCGCGCTGCCTCGACTTGACTCCGCTCACCATTCAGCGCTATAAGAATCGTGTTAGAGACGACAACATTGTCACTTATCACGGAAATCAGCTGAACAAGAACGCCTCTTCGGTCGATGTTTCATGGCTCCTTAAGTAGCTCAATGAATTCAGGGAATCATTTTGTTGAGGTTGTCCACATTCGCGTGCGATTGAAAAAGACGGTCAACGGTCAGGCGAGGAAATCTTATAGCCGAGAGGACTACACGTTGATGTCTACCCACGGCACGTGGGGTTCTGTGTACGACGAGATACACACCTATATAACCAAGATTCGGCTGCAAGTGAGCGATCCTGCGCACTCGACGGTGCAAAAGCTGCTGACATCGCATTGTCCACATTTTCGGATCCGTTCAATGCGTTCGAACGTGTGTGATGTGTGCGCCATCTACCCTTATTGGCTTGGTCTGGTGCTGGCTCCGCCTATGCATCCTGGTCGCTGCCGTCTGCGTCACCTTTCCTATCATCACCGTCGCTGACGAGGCAGCAGTCACCCAGTACTTGTCCTCAAATATATGGACGTGTCGGTAATACTTCGTCCGGTTTTGATCGGAGACTTTGTCGAACTCTTTGACCACCTTACCACCCAGTTCTCTTGCGTGCGTTGCTGGATTCGACGCTATACGGCTTTTCATCGGTATATTTTTCCCTTGTTCGTATGCGGAACTGATCAGGTTTTTGATCAGATCGTTTGATCAGGAAGGTGAACCGCTAGCGGCAAAGAGATCGAAAACAGTAGGGGGAAGTGATTGCATATTCTTAAGGAACTTAAACGTGTAGTGGCTAGCTCGTAAGTCCTACAATGAGATAGGGTGGACGGGTGTTGGAGGTAGACCGAGCTACAGGGGCATTGTCTTCCAAGTCGATATCTATGTCAGATGGGAACTCAACAGGCTGTAGCAATTAAATCAGCTCTCGTGGAATGCGGTAGACTCGACCACGAGGATTGTCAGCAACGCGGCGAACGTACTCAGCTGAGATCGTCTTTGATCACCGTCACGAACGTCGCCATCGAAGGGTGTGCCACCGGGAATCGGCTATTGAGCTCCCTGTTGAATCTCTTCAGGGGATTATTCGTCCGCGCAATCAGCTCATTGTCCAAACCGAACACATTCCACACGTCGATGGAGTACTGCTCGATTCAAGTGCGATTAAAGTAATCCCAGAATTCACTCCCCTTCTCAGTAGAGTAGGTCTCCCCAGCTTGAGCGCAGAGCCGCTTGATCTCACGCTTAACCCCCGTAATGCCACTCTCGACTTGAGCTAGTTCGATAACAGTCAGCATGTCCAAAACGCCACGCGTCATAGCAATGGTATAATCTTCCTCTGGGATGGCAATCCATTTCATAGCGCGACGAATTGCCTGTTTCAGATGGAACAGACACCCCAACGCGTTCGGTAACTGAGGTTGAAGAGCCTCCATTAGCCCAGCCTCAAAACCGCAGACTATCTCAGCAGGATTAATCTGCTGGTTCTACAAAATGGCGAAGGATGCCCTCAACCAAGAAGACGTGTCAGCTTGCCCAAATCGTCACGATTTATGGTTATGTAGTGAAATTGAAAAACCGGAACTGCCTCACCGAGTGCTAATGAGACCGGTGGGATCTCGATCGAGCCGTGAACGTTGCCGGTAATTTTGGCGTCTCGCCCGGTGCACACGGTGCACCGCCTGTTGCTCAGATAGTCCGCGAACAACATCAGGGCTCTCTGCATTGTAGTAGCGATACCGTAACGCCTCCCTGACTTGGCGGACAAGCCACGCAACGTGCTCAACCGCTAGGAGGTCTGCTTGAGCTCCCATCTCGTCCCTGACGTCTCTCACGGAGCTTGCAACAACTGAGGTGCGACACGTGTGAGTGTTGACGCATGAGTAACCCATCGAAGCAATCTTGAACTCCATTTTTCTCGGGCAGCCTTGACGAAACTTTGAGCATCAATACAGCATCAAAACACAGTCTTCACCAGGGACGCCCACGCACGTGTGAACTTGTAGCCTTTGTAGAAGCAAGTAGTACGACCCGTGCGCGTTGGTATAGTGCCTATTACACTTTCATGCTGCTGTCGGACTTGGTCCACATATACATTGCCTGTCACCATGTTCTTCACAGTGTCGTAGCCCGTCGCCTGCATGTCTGCCGCTGCACGCTCTGTGGCATCGTGGTCTGCAGCTGCATCACCGCCTTCGCCGCCCTCTGCCAGCATGTCCACGTTAACCCCTTGATGCATCCTCCCGACTGACCGATCCGCACATTAAAACTCACCACTCCTTTCAGATCCTACCTCCGATCCTCCAGAAACAGCTATCTGATCATTTTTCTGATCAGTTCCGAATAGCTTGAAGCTAACCTTTTCATCAACCTCAAACCATTTAAATTGGCTGCAACTCCGGGTCGTATGGGGGGAAGTACACAAAATGTTTATATCTGGACACGATGAGTAGATGAGGGTGGGTCTATTGGGCTACACGCGCACAAGAATGTGAGCGATGACATCTTTCTCCTCGTTTCTTGACTACTCGTATAAGGGCTATTGAGCGTCGTCTTCGCGGTGGGCAGCCACCGGCGTTCACAATTACATTGGGGGAGTGGTTCGCCGTTTTACTAAGTGAACCCATGCAGGTTCGGGTCAGCTACCATTCTCAAGTCTGGTTCTGATCGATGAGCGCATCAACTTCAGGGCCACCAAAGGAGACACGCAGAACCAGTTTGCGGTACTGATCGAGAAGAATTGCAACACTTTATTTTTAAATTATATTTACCACCAGTTTTGCTTATCGTAGCGCTGCAGTAAAGACGTTTCCACATCGCTCGAATATAACTCCTTGTTCTCGGCGATATAATGCACTAACAGGCACGACTTGTTCATGGCGCAGTGCCCCCTAGTGATGGTTGCACGAGTCCGTGAAACCGTTAATACCATAGTATGTAGGATAACATAGATTAGAAAGATGGCGCAAATATCGCTTTGTTAAATAATCATAGAAAATTGGGGTTTCCCTCACGAGGAGGGATCCAGAAATGTGGTTGAAGCCGCATTGTGTGAGTCAATTTCACGGCAAACTTTAGTAAAAGGCGAAAGTTTGATGCGAATGAAACTAACTCTGCAGAATGGTTTACAATTCGCAAATACAAGTCTAACCTTTATATTTTGCTTAGCCTTACGAACAGATGTCAATATTTTGGAAATGATGCAGACAGTTTCCGCTGCGACGAACAACTGCTGCAGACTCTCTGCAGGAAGCAGTGAATGAATTCCACGTTGAAAATTTTCTGGAGGCTTGCAACTAGCGAAACATGGCCGAAAAGCGGTGATTTTCGCCGTCTGGGTGTCGTTTCCAGCTACGACAACCTTGTCCGGTGTCAATCCCTCTTATCAGTCTCAACTTAGCGCCCGTCCTCCGCTAAATCTCAACTGAGGGTTGAGCGGCCGAGCCACACGCTCGTTGCCCCCCCCCCCCCAGACCCCCCCCCCCCCAGCCCCGCCCCCCGCCCGTTGCCCCCCCCCCCCTTTCCCCCCCCCTCCCACACACACTACCGAAACCCCGCGCTAAAGTAGCCTCATTATAGAGGAAACATCCTTTCCTAACCAATCACACACACCAATGAGCTGCTGGGGGGGGGGGCTAATCTCACAGCGCGTCACAGGATGTTGCCCCGCCTGGCTCCCATACTTCTTCGCTGTCAGTCGTCGCACTTATTCCCTCCTCGCGATTGTCAACGGTTGGCATCCGGCACCTTGAAATCCATGCCGACCGCCTGCGCGCTGTGGCGCTAGTGAGCTGTCTTGCTCTCATCACCGAACGCTAGCTTCGTACCCTTCACATCACCGTATGCTGTCCTCGTACGTGTCTACCGTGACCGGGATGGGCCAACCAGCTACAAACCTAAATGCGAATCCCGATTTAAGCACACCACCGTAAAGAGGAACATTTCTTCTGAGACCCCGCACGCCTTCTAGAAAACGAAGGTGCGGACTCTCAAAACATATATATATTCCTTCTCAGAGAGAAAAAGAAAATAAATGTTTTAGGTTCCATAGATTTTAAAATGGCTCCTAAACGTTCGACCCCCTCGGATTGCCTCAATCAAGCGAGTTGCAGTGTTATGGTTTGTCTCCGCCTGCGTACCCTTCTTTTCCTCCGATGCAATCCCTACTTGTGATTACGTTTCGGTATGCTAATCTAGCCCTCGGCATCACAAACAGAACGATATTCGCAAAGTTAGAGTCGACATGATAACGTTTACAATATGGCGGAATGCCGCCATGGTGACACATAACAGCTGCTGACTTCAGGGAGTGCTTCTAAACTGCAGCGAAATGCGTAATACGTAGTTAGACGGTCGAGCGGTCTATTCGTCCACACAAAGAATAGGTTAGTCAACCCGAGGAACGCTCCAGGCAAGCTCTTCATACCAGACAACGGACGAATGACGAAAGAATGGTGACCTTAGCAGGGACATTCCCTGTGGTAAACAGGAAATATACAACGCTTTAATTTTTAAGAAAGATTCCGCTTTAGCAAAACAAAAAGTCGGGTTCACCGGCAAACCAAGTTTGCCGTAGCACTCAAAAAATAGGAAACATATTTTCAAATAACAGTGGGGTCTAGTTTAGAAGAGGAATGATAATTTACCCAATCAGAGTGGCTACTTCGGAACCAGATTACCATTCCTAGGATATACTTAAACCGGTCCAGTTTAACTTGTGGCAGAGGATAAAAAGTCTGAATGACTGGCATTGACTCGGTATTCTACGATTCTACTGCTTACAGCAGTTTAAGATGACCTAATCAATCGACACACATCGGAGAGGCATCATGTTCATGAATGTGTATTCATTTGAATAGCTACCGTAAAGGAGTGTCTGGGCGTAGTCTTACCGCCGGTACAAACGGTTTCGCACTTCAGGAATGATATCAGAAAACGAGGACTGCGCGAGGACGTCAAGATGGCCAAGCGGTGTCGGCTCATTTGTTTGGGTGTGTGGATGTCCACCGATGTTTCTACTCGGAAGAAGTACGCTGTGAGCTTCGCTACCGATATTGTTTCTGCGTCTCTAACTCTACGATATGTCGCCCGTTGCGATTTGATCTCGAGCTCACCAGAAATATTCTAAGTAAGAGCGCACGGGACAGTCTACTGCATGAAAAGTGAGAGTACGTCGCTAGTTTAACTCCGTTCTACTGTGAACCTCACCAGTGTGAGGTAGCGCTCTTAAGTGTCTCCTCATGAGCAACAAGTGTGTACCCAGCGTTGGAATCAGAATGAATTGATTTATTGTGGATAGACGGCCCGCCCGGACGATGGATTTATTCGGGACCGTGATTTCGTAGGGAATACCTTCTACAGACAAGAAGGTCCCGGGGAACTCGGTCAGTAACCTCACCTTGTGTTCCCCCTTCGAATCGGCTGTTCTGATCAGGGATAAGGTCAACCACTCAGGCGTCCCGACCTAGTTCAGTACGCTGGTGCGTAGCTACACAAACAATCACACTGGGAGTAGTATCAGACTCCGGGCAAGATTAATACACAACTAAAATATGTACACTGATTATTTCTGGGAGAGGCTCCACCGGCGATGGCCACGATAATTTTTCGGCGCTAGACCCCACGGGTGAGACCCTGAGAATATGAAATGCCACTCCCGTGTCGGTTAGACCGCATTCCGGGGTAACAAATATAAAATACCCGACCTTCCTGGTGGAAACCCACGCAAAGGTGATATCGAATTTACCTGGGGGTTCAGTCTTCTAGCGCAGACCCCTGATGCCGCCTCCTTCTCTTCTGGATCTAGTCGCTAGATACGAGCTCAGCGCGCTTGAGAGAAAAAATAAGACTGAACTGGGTATCGCCTCGTCCCGAAGGCCTTGGGCGATGCTTAAACATACTGTAGATCATGGGAGCTGTCTAACTACTTGGTTTCACTATTTTCCGCCTTGGCTACATCATGGCGGTCGTCAGCTGCGCTGTGCTAACTCTCTGAGATTCTCTGCTTGGAAACTGGACCCCGAGATTTGGCTTCTTTGGGGTCTCCCCGATAAACCCGGGGGTACTATGTTACACCAGCTCGTCTTCATCGCGGTGACTGAGTCTGCCGGGCCATGTTGTGAAGAGCTGCGGGGTGAGTGCGGTGGGGGCGAGTAAATGCAAAGTGAGAGACTACTGGCATAGAGCGTGTTGCAGGCGGTGGCTAGCGTCACTGAACCACTTTGGGTGGTAAAATTGTGGCGCCAAACCACTTTGCTCGTAAAGCCTTATTTTTAGTTTTTGGAAAACTACAAATGGCCGCTTTGCCTGGGAAAGCGACCATTCTGCTTGGAAAAGGTGTAGTACCGTCGCGTAGCGGCGGCGCTTGTCTAGTACAAATCACAAGTGCAACATAGCTAGCCATTGACAATGATGTTGTCTCAGCCGCTGGATTCCAAAGTCCTATATATCGCATACGTTTCGGCGGACCATCCACTTCGGTGTACATGTACTCCGTAACAGCAACTAAATTGCCCTAGCAGTATTTTGATATTACATATATATGCATGAGTAACTACCAAAGCTGTAAAAGTATCCAATTAAAACATTATTTTTCCAAAAGTCCGCTCCAAAATGCAAAAGTAGCCGATTCAAAATGGTCTCCCCATACATGTAGCGCAATACGTCAAGTCTGTGATGGAAAAAGGTCTTCCTCGCGAGGTCCGTCACTCGGAGAGCATGGCAAACGCTAACTCCATCCCAGCTCCTCTTCGAAAAGCGTTTGAAGAAGCGGGCCAGGGCCATGTCTTCCGCTTTGTGGACGCCGGCAAGGTCAGTGCGCAGGATGCGCGTAAGCTGGTCGAAAGCCTCCGGCAGTACGACCCCCAGCAGATTGCCGCTCTCTTCGAGCGCTCGACAAAGGCCGCAAGCGTGACGAACGTAGCTGCCGACGAGGTGACGCCACTGGAGGAAGGGGTGGTGCACCAGCTGAGCGAGACTGCGCCAGAGCTGAAGGCGAAGTGGCTCGATCTGGGTCTGGAGGCCGTTTCGAAGGGGATGGCGGGCGCTTTGGTGCTGAGCGGCGGCCAGGGAACGCGCCTCGGGTTCGCTGGGCCCAAGGGAATGTACGATATCGGTCTCCCCTCGGGGAAGTCGCTCTTTGAGATTTTCGCGCTGCGGGTGTTAAAGGTGCAGCAGCTGGCACAGACCCGTTTCAACCTGGCCGAGTCGCCAAAGATCCCGCTGCTCGTCATGACAAGCGAGATGAACCACGAGACTACGATGTCCTTCTTCCGAGACAACGAGTACTTTGGACTGGCAGGAGATCAGCTGCACTTCTTCTGTCAGGGGACGCTGCCGTGCTTTACGAACGACGGCAAGTTCATTCTCGAGACGGCGAGTCGGCTGGCACGCGCGTCGGACGGCAACGGCGGTATCTACCCAGCTCTGAAGCGCAGTGGGGTGCTTGACCTTTTAAGTGCGCGCAACGTGCAGTACTTGCACGTGTTTTCGGTGGACAACGCGCTCTGCAAGGTTGCGGACCCGGTGTTCATCGGGTACTGCGTCGACCAGGACGCCGACTGCGCGAACAAGGTGGTGTGGAAGTCTCGTCCCGACGAGAGTGTGGGCGTAGTAGCCAAGCGCAATGGGGCGTACTGCGTGGTGGAGTACTCGGAGCTTGATCGCGCTGCGTCGGAGCAGGTGGACCCTGCGACTGGGAAGCTCAGCTTCGGTGCGGCCAATATTTGCAACCACTTCTTCCGTATGGACTTCCTGCAGCGCTGCTGCAACCAGACCGACGCCGAATACCACGTGGCCAAGAAGAAGATCCCGTACGTAAATGACGAGGGCACGGCTACGGTCACGCCTACGAGCAACACGGGCGTCAAGCTCGAGACCTTCATCTTCGACGTGTTCCCACTTTCCAAGAGCATGAAGGTGCTCGGTGTGGCTCGTGAAGATGAATTCGCCCCAGTCAAGAACGCGCCCGGGGCAGCCTCGGACTCTCCCGACACTGCGCGCCAACTCATCTCAGAGCAATGCAAGCGCTGGCTGCAGGCAGCAGGTGCGTCCTTCGCGGACAGCACGTCCGACGCTATCTGCGAGATTCTGCCATCTCTGTCGTACAACGGCGAGGGTCTCGAGGAGGTGGCGCGCTCCAAGTCACCGATTGAGCTTCCCGTAGTACTCGGACGTGACTGAAGAAACAAGCTGCACTGGCGCGTACTGAGAAAATGAATTTGATTTTCTTATCGCTCAACCTCCTGCTTGGGGAGCATCAAGCTCTAACACTTCCCCATCATAGTCCTGCCTAGGTATCTGTCTGTATCTCTTTGTCCGCGTCTCCCTCCGCCTTTACGCCATCCACACCGCAGCCGCCGTCATCCTTCGCTCCGCTGTCCGCGCTAGCCCGCTCAGGTGTCCAGCAACGCGCGCCGAAGATGCCGCTTCCAGTCGAAATCCAGGCCGTCCGTCAGCCAGTCGAACAATGTAGAAAATCAAACTCACTATGCACATGCGTCTCGGACGGTGTGCACATACAGCACCAACAAACAAGAACAGGGTGGGGGGGGCACACAAGGCACACGGTAAGAGAACACCGACTATCGCAGCAGCAACCAGACTCACGCACGCACACGCCCTGGGCAAGTCCAGGCTGTTCCGCGGTGAGTGCTCGTCCCTCGGTCCGTCCGGTTATGTTCTCAAACTGTGTCAGCTCCGCTCAGCTCTGCGCGTCCGTGCCTGTTGCTTGTCCGCCGAGCCGCTCTACTCCTCTTTGATCGCCTCCTTGTCCGGCTCCGCAGCTGCCGCGGCGGGATCCTCTTCCTTCTCGAGATCCATCTTCACGGGCTGTTCGTCCTCCTTCACGGGCTCCTCGTCCTTCTTCACGGGTGCCTCGACCTTCTCGTCCTCCTTCACGGGCTCCTCGACCTTCTCGTCCTCCTTCTTCTCACTAGCACTAGCAGCCTCGGTGGCCTCTTCCTTACCGTCCTCCTGCTTCTCGTCCTGAGGCTCCTTGTCCGCCGACTCGCTGCGCTTGGGCTTCTTCTCTCCCTCCGCGTCTCCTTGGCTGCGGCTGCGGCTACGCTTCTTACTGGAGCGGCGCGCGCTGCTGCGGCTGCGCGACCTGCTGCGCGACCTGCTGCGGCTGTTGCTGCGGCCGCGGCCGCCGGGCGCGCGCACGCGCACGAACGAGTTCTCGCTGCGGCCGCGGAACTCCGAGTCGTCCAGCTTCTCCACGGCGTACTTCATGTCGCGCTTGTTGCTGTACTCGACGACGCCGCCGCCGCGCCCGTCCACCTCGGTGAAGACCACGTCGCCGGCCTTGCGCATAAAGTCCTTGAGGTCCTGCCACGACACGCGCGGCGGCAGGTTGGACACCTCCACGGAGAAGTCGCCCGTGCCGCGGATGTTGCGCGGGTAGCGGGCCGACCCGCGGGCCGATTCGCGCCGCCCGCCGTTGGCGGCCTCGACCCGCAGCCGCGCGCCGTCGTAGTCGTAGCCGTCGCGGCCGCGGATGGCGTCCTCGGCGTCGCGCGCGTCCTCGAAGTCCACGAAGGCGAAGGCGGGCGGGCGCGACGGGAACTTGACGTCGATGTCGCGGATGCGCCCGTACTTGTAGAAGATGTCCTCCACCTCTCGCGTGCGGATGTCCATGGGCAGGTTGCCGACGTACACGCGCGTGCCCGACATGGTATTACTAGAGGGAGAGGAAGCTGGAGACTTGCGCTTGACTGGGAGAATGTATGAGCGGGGAAGAAGGCGGAGTGACGCCAGTCACAAGCGGACCTATTAAAAATCATATGCGGGTGGATAGGATATCGATGTTTGACTACACGAATGTATCCATGTTGAGAAGGGAAAGTTGAAGCGGCAGGTTGTTTTTGTTAGCAGCCGGAGCCGCCAGCGATGAGCAGACACGAGGTGCTGTCGAAGATGGCGAGCGTGTTCACGGTCACGGACCAGACCAGCGAGAAGGCCAGGTAGGCGATGGTGAGGCCGCCCAGGATCTTGTTGGAGCCGCCCGTGCGCGCGAGCTCCTGCGTGTCCTTCTTCTGCTTGGGCAGCAAGAACAAGAACCCCCACGAGAAGATCGTCATGACGTACGAGATGATGATCGTGTACGTGATGTCCATGCGGACCGAGTGGTCGTCGGCTTGTACACGGGCGTTGGTGATGTTGAACGGGCCGTCGATGAGGAGGGTCAATGTGGTGGCAAAAGGGGACGCCAGGTTCCCCACCGTCGTCACGAGGCCGTACACGGCGCCTTCGTTGCCCACACCCGCGATCTCGACCGTCACGAAGAGAGCGATGATCCAAGCCACACCACCCGGAATCTGCACTGCAATGGGAGGCCCAAGCCAGAACCACTGACTGCGGAACACGTCCCAGACCGTGATGAGAGCGACCGCACAGTCAATGAGGATGACGACGACGCCCGTCGACACGATCATCCCGCGCCAGTTCCAGTGGAGACCGTACTTGGACGTCACCATGATACCGATCAAGAAGCACACGTGGCCCAGCACGTTGTTCAGCGTGCTGTTAATGGGAGTGACGTCCACCATGTACGACTGCACTGGCGAGCTGGCCGTGTACGATATGCTCGAGAAAATACCGGCAAAGAAATGGTACGCGATGATCTGGTAGACGACACGCTTGCACAGCAGGTCCCAGAACTCCGTGATGTACTTGCGGAAGTCGGCGCGTTCCTTCTTCTCTTCCTTGATGAAGAACCACGTGATAGGAAGCGCGGGCACAGTTAGCACGGTCATGATGATCATGAGCTGCGGGAAGCTCAGCGAGAAGTCGAAGTCTCCGCCGTATTCCTCTCCGTTGAAGCAGAAACCAACAAGCAGCTCGCCGAGGATCACGAGCACGTAGCGCACGGCGTAAATGGCCGACTGGGTTTTGCCACGCTTTGCTTCCGGCTCCCGCTGCGCAAGCTCGCACACAATACTGTCGGAGCAAACATCGGAAAAGACGTAGCCCACCGCGGCGAAGAACATGATGATCACGTACTTGGCACCTTCACTGGGGGCGTCGTAGTTGATGCGCGCCTCGATCTCCGGGGTGTAGTCCGCAGTGTCGACGTCACGATCGGACGCGACGGTGTAGTACGGCTTGCCAATTGGCATGATAGCCATGACCAGAAGCATGAGGATGCAAACCGTCCATCCCATGAGCATGTACGGACGACGGCGATACCCGTAGATGGGGAAGCAGTCGGAGATGATGCCGAAAAACACCTTGAAGCTCCAGGGAAGCACCACGAGCTCCTTGGCAGCAGCGACCTGCGCGCCACTGCAGTTGAGGTACTCCTGCATGAACGGATAGATGGTTTCGGGGAGCATGCCGTACACGACACCAACCGCAGCGTACTGGAACAACAGGCCGATGGTGTCTCTGCTGGTCAGCACGGGCATGCCACCAGGACGCAACGCTCCACCTTCGAGCTCTTCGGTGAATCCATCGGGGGTCTTGACACTTGCATACCCGTTTTGGTCGGATTCCTCCTGTGTGACGCCCAGACTCACGGCCGACAAGCGCTCCAGATCGAACACGTTCTTGTTCAGCGTCGAAGCCATGGTGACGATATCGGCCTTCTTCAGAAGCGACAGCTGGGGACTCTTTTGTCTGAAAAGACAAAAGTCGGAATGAGCTCAATCTCGATCGAGATGAGAGGTGCGCGTGCACCAACTCCAGCGCTTGGGCCCTGAAGGTCGGTTCCTCACACAGCAGAGACCGCCGCAGCGACTGTCTGTACAGAGACTATCGCTGCTGCATGGAGCAATTCGCTAATCGGGCTCCTTGTTGGGCACCCTGGCTCATGCATGTCATGGTGATGCGCGCGCGGATCGGGTGTGCACGCTTGGTCTCCGATGTGCCCCCCCCGCCGTCACGGGTTGTCCCCCAATCAAGCAGCGAAGGCTGCAGGCGTCGTAATTACCATCAACGAATCACCAGCACCGATAAACACTACAGTGCCGCAAGTACATATAGTATCTCGTCAAAACAATACGGCGTGCATTTTTTTTTAGAGACCGTATATGAAAGGCGCAAGGTCCATTCGGCTGGAGATTTAGCAGCCGGAGCCGCCAGCGATGAGCAGACACGAGGTGCTGTCGAAGATGGCGAGCGTGTTCACGGTCACGGACCAGACCAGCGAGAAGGCCAGGTAGGCGATGGTGAGGCCGCCCAGGATCTTGCTGGACCCGCCGGTACGCGCGAGCTCCTGCGTGTCCTCCTTCTGCTTGGGCAACAAGAACAAGAAGACCCACGAGAAGGCCGTCATGGCGTACGAGATGATGATCGTGTACGTGATGTCCATGCGGATAGAGTAGTCGTCGATCTGCACGCGCGTGTTCGTGATGTTGAACGGGCCGTCAATGAGGAGGGTCAGCGTCGACGCAAAGGGAGACGCCAGGTTCCCCACCGTCGTCACGAGGCCGTACACGGCGCCTTCGTTGCCCACGCCCGCGATCTCGACCGTCACGAAGAGAGCGATGATCCAAGCCACACCACCCGGAATCTGCACTGCAATGGGAGGCCCAAGCCAGAACCACTGACTACGGAACACGTCCCAGACCGTGATGAGAGCGACCGCACAGTCAATAAGGATGACGACGACGCCCGTCCACACGATCATCCCGCGCCAGTTCCAGTGGAGGCCGTACTTGGACGTCACCATGATGCCGGTCATGAAGGCCACATGGCTCAGGACGTTGTTCAGGGTGTCGTTAATCGGCGTGACGTCCACCATGTACGACTGCACTGGCGAGCTGGCCGTGTATGAAATACTGGAAAAGATGCCGGAGAAAAAGTGATACGCGATGACCTGGTACACCACGCGCTTGCACAGCAAGTCCCAGAACTCGTTCATGTACTTTGGGAAGTTGACACGCTGCGACTTCTCCTCCTTGATAAAGAACCACGTGATCGGGATGACAGGGGCCGTGAGCACGGTCATGATGATCATGAGTTGCGGGAAGCTCAGCGAGAAGCCGAAGTCTCCGCCGTATTCCTCTCCGTTGAAGCAGAAGCCGACGAGCAGCTCACCGAGGATCACAACCACAGTTCGCACCGTGTAGATGGCGGACTGCGTCTTGCCACGCTTGGCGATGGGTTCCCGCTGGGCCAGTTCGCACACGATGCTGTCGGAGCAGACATCGGAGAAGACATACCCGAAGGATGCCAGAAACATGAGCATGACATACTTGGCGCCTTGGCTAGAAGCATCGTAGTTGATACGAGCCTCGATTTCTGGTGTGTAGTCGGTTGGGCCGATATCTCGATCCGATGCGACGGTGTAGTATGGGTCTCCGATCGGCATGACGGCCATAACGAGCAGCATCAGGATGCAAACCGTCCACCCGATGATCATGTACGGACGACGACGGTAGCCGCCAATCGGGAAGCAATCGGAAATGATGCCAAAGAAGACTTTGAAGCTCCAAGGTAGAGTCACAAGCTCCCTCGCAGCAGACACCTGAGCACCGCTGCAGTTGAGATATTGCTGCAGGACCGGGTAAACAGTCGAGGGGAGCATGCCGTACACGACACCGACCGCGGAATACTGGAACAGGATGCCAATGGTGTCCTTGTTGGTCAACACGGGCATGCCACCTGGACGCAATGCACCGCCCTCAAGGTCCCCGGTGTTGCCATCGGGCGTCTTCATACTTGCGTAGCCGCTTTGGTCGGGATCTTTTGAGATGCTCAGAGCTGAAAGACGCTCCAGATCGTGCACTTCCTTACCCAGTGGGGCCATGGCGCACTTCGAGGGGTGTCTTGAGCTGGAGCTTGATCTTGTGGGGTCCGAGGCAAAACGCGGAATGAACTTGTGAGTGAAGCAGCCCGATGTATTGCAACCCGTTGAACGCAACGTCCTATGCCAAGGGCCTCGCTAACCTTCGAGCAATGCAAATTGCCCGCCAGCATTTCCAGCGACGTCGGTAGAGGTTGCGGGAGACCATGCACATATACTTTACCCATGACTCGTGACGCTGTACAGTACATGTGTGTGCATGGTGCAAACGCCGACACCGCCCAATCATTCCACGAGTGCTGTCCGTGTCGAGTTCCCGCAGCGAATCATTTCTGCTAGACCTGCTTGCACAAATTAATGTTGTCACGCTGATCAAAGGGACTCAAGTGGTTTCTTTTAGGCTCCTGCTCGTGACAGGATGAGTGTGTTGGTGTATGTGCAAGCTACTTGATCTCACTTATCCAGCGTGCGCAGGCAACCTCATGGCAATCTACTTTTCGGCTCTTCATTTACTCTACAGGTGTACATGTAGCTGTACTGTAGTAGTACTTGCCTTACAAATCCGAGCACTTGAGCAGACACCGCAAGATATGAAACTAAACGTTCAGTTTCAGCACGTGCGAAGCCCTGGACCATGCCCCTGCAGTAGACTGTAGCAGGCATGACAAAATGCTAGCGGAGACTTCAATTGGTCGAGGGCATGCTGGTAGCTAATGCACAAGAGTATGCATGGATATCGCTCCTGCTCCTTGCTTACACAGCAAATCAAACTCCATTGAGATGGCGGCAAACGCGAGCGTTGTGGGTCGAAAGACTAAAGGGATATGCTCACGTCAGTTTCTGTGGTCACAACGACCTGTGGAAATTAGTGTGCCGCTTCAGTATAAGGCTTCAAGAGGTACGGATCCCAAAAATCTGAATGAACCTCGAGAACGAGAGCATCTCATAATCTATGTTCTTTCGCCATAGTGGTGCCTTTCGCAGCACTGCTGCAACGAATAGCAACGCGCTCCACCACGCAACCCAATTACGCCCTAGGAGCACGAAGAGATGCGCCGTAGTTCTGCGCGCCATAGTTCGATTGGTACTTGTTGCGTCTTAACGGAGAGCTGCTCTGAGTAGACAAGAGCTCAATCAGTTGTTTACTTTGGCTGAAAGGGCCATATGAATCGACCAGGTCTGGCATAGCAAAGGCAACTACCCCCTCAGCTCCTGATTGCGGCGGTCTTGGCTGGATCCGGGTTTTAATACGTGGGAGGGATATTCACTTGTGTGTCCTCAGCAGAATACAATTGGCGCCGTAGTCCTATTAGTAATTTACTCTCACCGAAACTAACGCTGTTTTGCTATGCTGATTGACATCATAGTTGCAACGAAATAGTACCTTGTTCGTCATGCGAAGTGTCCTGTACTCACATTTATACCGCTAGTATTTATCCTCATTCCTTGAAGCATACCGGCTAGTAAGTCTTGTTATTGTGCGTTGCATCTTACTACAATTACCTAAATATGCCTGATGGTTACACGACGTCATGTTTGTAGAGGTATGGTACAGCAAGCAGTCCAACAAGTAGCTGCAAAGCCAGGTTCCAAAGTGCAGAGTGCCGATTTCCAGCGAGCCAAAGTCGCTGTGAACGAGCAAAAAAAACGTTAACACGCCACGCACAATACGCACTTAATAGAAGCAACCTGACGTACCGAGATCATACTGACTGCGCCAGAAAAAACTGAGAGTGATCCACAGAACGAGCTCACAAACTTCAACGCGAGGAGATTGTTCGTCACACCCGTGGGTGATATTCGGCTCAGCTGGTACGCTAACCCCGCTAGAACACTAGCTAGAAAATTGCAGCAAAGACAGCCCCAATCGATGAACGGTCCGCCGCTGCGCGATGCAGCACTGCGCAACTGCGGCGGCTGCTCCGGAAAGAACTCGCAAACGTAGTTCGACAGCAGGACTGCACTGCACGACATCAAGATGCCCAGCACCAATTCCTCTCCGTCCGCTACCTGCAGCGGCCCAATAAATTGCGGGTCGTTCGGATCCCTGCATCGTCCAAAATGCAACAAGAGTCCGTCAGACCTAATAGCCACCACCGCACACACACACACGGGTCTCCGTAACGTACCGCACGAATCCATGAGGTCCCAGCGCCGCTCTCAACGTCGTGACCACCATCAAGCCCACCAAGCTCGTCACCAAGGACGGTTTGGTCTTCATCCTGGTCACTGCCTGACTCACCTTCGCAGTCACCGGGTTCGCCCACGCAGCTTCCACCGCCTGCTTACCCAAGCAGAAGCAGCCGCAGCCGCCGACAATGGACAGGCAGACGTAGATGGGCCCCGCCGCGAAGCTGCTGCCACTCAAATCTCCAGCATGGTCGACCATGAACGAGTAGGATGTGAAGACCCTGTAACCAGCACCAGCAGCAACAGCGTAACCCCACACACCAGTCAGCATCCGTGTGTGTGCCATCCCAACCTCTCTCCTCCACCTACGCGTACCCTAAGAACGCGGACCGGAACTGCACGCAGGCCAGCGACACCTCCGCGCCCTTGAGTCGGTCCTCGTAACCGTACGATAACCCGTCCAGGAAAGGTCCGATCCAGTTCAACGCCGTGCCATCGACGTTGAGCCCCCACGGGCGCAGAGTGTACCCCGGCACGAAGCACGTGGTTACGCACTCGGCCACCGCCGCCAGCAGCAGCAGCCACAGGAACTCCTCGTCCTTCTGGCGCTGCGGCTCCTTCTCCACCTCCAGCGACGCCTCCGGCACGGCGACAGCCACGAACGCCTCCTCTTCCAGCGCCTCGTCGCCGTCCCCGTCGTCCCGGTGAGCTTGAACACGAAGCATCGCTGCAAATGGCTACACTTTCCGCTTCGCACATGTCCTCAAATGATAGCTACATTTACCTCCATTTAAGTGCGACCGTCTCATTAGCAAAAAGCGCGGGACCGCTGCAGGTTATTGGGGGAAGACGAGCTACGCGGCCCCATGGCGGACGACCCAGCAGCTCCGCACAGCCCGGAGCGTAACCCGGACGCGCGTAACCCGCACGCGGGTGTACCCAGCGCGCGGGAGGCGCTGCCGCCCATCGCTGCAGCCGCAACAGCAGCAGAAGCAGCAGAAGCTCCACAGGTGTCGAGGAGTGATGGTCCTGCGTCTCTGCAGGAGGCAGTTGAAGAGCACAAGAGCCAGCAGCCCCCGGTGGACGAGAGCGAGGTCTATTTCCTCATCGCGGACTTCCTCAAGCGCCGCTCGGCGTGCCACAAGGCGGCGGACGCGCTGATCCAGGAGCTGGCCGAGCACCAGCTGCTCCGGGGCGGCGTGGACTGGACGGGGCGGCCCCGGGCGGCCACGTACGAGGACTACAGGCTGCGGCACCGAGACCTGTCGGCCGGACACTTGGTGCAGCTGCTGCAGGGGGCGGCCGCGGCCTTCCCGAGACTCGGCGGCAACGTGAAGGACGAGGAGAGCAGCAGCTTGCTGCTGAGGGCGAGAGTGAGCAAGCGGCTGGACCTGCCCGTGGAAGAGCGGAAGGGACTCGCCAAGGAAATCATCAAGGGGCTGTGGACGCTGCGAGGAGTGCTCAAGACGCTGCGGGTGGTGGAGAAGGTGATCAGGAAGTACGAGAGGTACCAGAAGTACACGACGGCGAGTCGGCTGGAGGATCTGCCGCCGGAGTTGCAGGCGATGATGAGGGCAGGGGGAGAGACGATGGGTACACATACAGAGAAGGTGGCGACGCTGGCGGCGGATGTGCGCGCGTTGAAACAGCTTTTCCAGCTGCGACAGGAGCGCGCCCAGGTGGAGAAACACACGGAGGCGTTGATGGAGCGAGCGAAAGAGGCTGGGTTGTTTCAGACGACGGCGCGAACAGGACGCAATCAGGCCTCGCTGCTGCGACGCAGAGAGATCAGCTGGCAGCATGACACGCGGCTCCCGCCGGCGTATGTGTACAGCAGGATCCGGCGGTTGAAAACACTGAGCGGCCATTTACAGATCCAGGCGTACTGCCTCGCGTATGATAAGTTGGGCAAGGTTGTTATTACTGGATCCGATGACAGGTACGACATCCTCTTCCTATTCAATGGAATGTTGATGCATAGGAGAGCTAACTCTTCTTCTTGACAAAATGGTGCAGGCTAGTGAAGATTTGGTCGCTTCGAACAGGAGCCTTACTGCTTACGCTGCGAGGACACGTTGGCAATATCACGGATTTGGCGGTGAATCACTCCAACACGCTTCTGGCTTCGTCATCCGACGATAAGACGGTTCGAGTATGGGAAATCAGTACGGGCGCGCCAGTTGCCGTCTTGGTGGGGCATTCGAGTGTCGTGAATGCAGTTCGGTTCCATCCGAAGAAAAATATTATCGTCACGGCCTCGGACGACGGACGCTGTTTCTGCTACAAGGTGCCGGATATTCCGCTCATGGACCAGCCTGAAACAAAAATCGAGACTGCGCGGAGGTTGTACGCGCTAAATGCGTACATGCTCAGTTTGCACCCCATTTACGCAATGAAGCACGCTCGTCGCGAGGGAGTGCGGTCGTGCAAAGTGCACTGCGTAACGTTTAGTCGATGTGGAGATTTCGTGGCCTCCGGGGGTCACGATGGAATTGCGCGTGTGTGGGATTTATCGATGGTTTCAGCTCCAGATGCTCCTGCTGTTGTGCCACGATTTCAACCTACCGATGAGCCACAGGAAATAAGAGCGCCGGAGCAGCAACCAGGCGGAATTGGGCCGAGAACTAATCAACCGCCCCCGGTTACGGTTCCTATCCTTCCAGCACCTGGAATTCAAGCCTGGAACCCAGTAGCTGGGAGTTTACAGACCCCGTTGGTGCAGCAACCAACGAACCAGATTAATGGTGTAGCCGCACCAGCTATGGTTGAATCTTTCCGAGCTGTGGTTCCGCCCAACCAGCCTCTGGGTCCAGGTCAGTCACGATTGCAGCCCCAAGCGCAGCCTCTGGGCCCTGATCAACTACCATTCCAACCCCAACCGCGGCCTCTGGTCCCTGGCCAACCACCATTGCAATTGCCAGCACAGCCTCTGGCTCCTCGTCAACCATCGTTACAACCCCAGACTCCGTTGCTGCCTCAGCTACCACTTCAACCTGAACTGCCATTGCAACCCCAAGCTGGTGCCGAGGTGCCACTCCCAACGGTTGCGGAGGCGTTGCAGCGGGAGGCGGTACCGCGACAAACTCAGCCTCCACAGGTGCAGAACGACCTGCCGTCTCTATCTCTCTCTGACGACGATGTCCCAAGCATCGAGCCTATCGCATTGTTGAAGGGACATAAAGGCCCAGTTTCAAGCATTGCCTACAACTATCGGGGTGACCGGATTGTAACTGCGTCAATTAAAGACAGCGCAGCGCGGGTTTGGAAATGGAAGCGGAAGTACAAGAGCTTGTTCGGAGCTGTTCTTGTGGCGAACGAGTCGTCGCTAGAACACGACGACATTTCTGCTTTCTACGGAGTTCGCGGTCGGAAAAGACCCATCCCAGTTGTGGACACGGTGGCATGGACGCATGACGACAAACGACTCATCACCCTCCACAGTGTCAAGCTGAATTCGGAGTCTGCAGACCCAACTTGGGAGCAGAGGATACGAATTTGGGATCCGGAAAGCGGAAAGCTATTGATGACGCTGGGTGCGATTGACAAAGAGAAGAAAAATGGGCATGTGAATGCAGCGTTTGCTCTGAGCGCGCACCCGACAGATTGGCGCATCGTAGTTACAGCAGGATATGATGGCCGCGTGTGCTTGTGGGACATCTCAACTGGTAGACTGTTAAAGTCCTTCACGAATTTGTCACCAGATTCGAAGCCTCTTTCCAACCTCGACGGTGGTTTTACACCGGACGGCAGTGGGTTTTGCTTCACAGATCAAATCGGCCGGCTGCTTATCTTTGGCACTGGATCCGGAGAGCACTACGCAGCGACACCTGTGCAGCAGTACTTCCTACACGACTACGTGATGCTAGTTACCGATGGACACTACAACGTCCGGGACAGGGAAACCCAAGAGCTACCGAGCTTGATGGACTCTGGTCCTTTGATGGATGCCTCTTTGGTTCAGTATCCACACCAGCCACCCCACCTGATGCCCAAGAACTCATTCACGCCGGTGGAGTACGCGGAAAATCGAAGACTGCGGATCCAGCAGAGCAAGGAATCGGAAATTCAGTGCGCCGTGCGTCACTTGCCTGAAGCTGAGGAGGATATCCACTCGTTTCCTCTTGCAATTGTCCAGACCGACGAAAAGAAATCCGACCAGGGACAAGGAAGTTTTGCCGCTGACGCAATGGCACTAGCAAGAGCATCCTACAGATTGAGCGGAGCCCCAGTGATGCTGTCAGAGCTTAGGCGTCGGGGATTTGGATCCAGACGACATGCAGACCCACGCCGACGGCGGCGTGAAACGCCTGCTGATGAGCGAGATACGTCGGTGCTCGAACTTGAAATTTCCAGTGAGGATGATCGAAGTGACGAAGATTTTCAGGTTCCAACACCGCGTCACGCTGCTGAGGAGGAAGAAGAGGATGAAGAGGACGAAGATGAGGATGAGCTCGACCTAGACGAAGATGATCTGCTCAGCGATAACGAGGAGGCTGCGATTTCTCCTGCCAATTCCAGGCGGAGGCGACTTCGCAGCACCAGGCAGCGGGAATCTCCTCGTGTTAGATTTCCAGCCCGAGGTGGTCGGAGATTGCAATCAGACAGTGACGAGGAGCAAGAAGACACTCCTCGCCAGCTGCGAACCCGAAGAAATGTCGTCCGATCACGTTCCAGACTGGTATTGGATAGCGACGCTGATGAAGAGGAAGGCGACGAGGTCCCTGGGGATCGAACCATGAGCGATGTTGGCGGTGGAAGAGAAGCTGGTGACCTCGGCGAAGTCGTGGTCGAGTCGAATGATGGCATAATCATGGGCGACAATCAGCTGGATCGGTTCGATCAGAGCATGGCGTATTCTGAAATGCTTGAAGCGAAAAGAGCCCAGCTTGGAGCGACACCAGTTCCAGCCGAAAACACCGACGAAGCACTGATTCCGTGTGCTTTTTGTGGCGTTGGTGATGATGACACGATGCTCAAATTACCTGGGGACGGCATGGGCGTGCACCCATTGATTTACGGTGCTCAACGTGTATTCGTGCATGACCAATGTGCGATTGCGTCTCCTCTCTGTTTTAACCGCGAAGGTAACTGGTATAACGTAACCCGAGAGATTCGCCGAGGACGATCGCTGACCTGCGTTGCATGCAATAAGCGCGGGGCAACAATTGGGTGCACAATCGCCGCGTGCCGTAATTCGTATCACTGGAAGTGTGCGATCAACTTCGGCTGGTCTGTCGACCAGATGCACTTCTTCTGCCCAGAACATCAATCCCGGCGTGCTCAACGGCATCGGCAAGAGGAAGCTCACCAAATTATTGCGGAAGATGGAGGAGCTATCATCGAGCCTGCTTCCAAGCGCTTCGGTCTCAGATTCCACCGCGAATGGTTGCAACTAGTCAGCCTGCGGTCGATTCATCAGTACGTCCCGCAAGTTGGCGACTATGTGGTGTACCTGCCGGAGGGGCATCCTGGATATTTACGCTACGGGGGAATGCCGAACCCGAGATATTATGCACGTTTGTCCAAGTTCTATGCTATCAAGTGCCGTGTCGTGGATGTAAGATATGTGTTCCCCACTGCGGAAGAGCACATACGGTGCAACACGATTAAGTGCGAGCTTTCGCTGGCGGTACTTGCTGTGCCAACTTCAGCTGTGCGTCCTGCTGGTGAGAGCGAGGAGCAAAACCAGGAAGAAGAAACCACAGAAGGTGTCGTCGCTTCTGACACAGCGGACTTATTTAATCCGGAGTCATCCCCGTTTGCAGAATTCACGAGCGTTGATGAACAGTTGACCCCCGCAGCGAGTGAACCGTCCACACGCTTGAATTTCAAGGTTCTGTACCACTCAAACGATGTGGCAAACTTTCTCGTGCTGGACCATGTCTACGAGAGTGGGGTATGTGGCAACTGGCGTGGGGGTGATCGTGTTCAGATGCCATTTGTGCAGCTAAATGAACACGGACTCGAGATCGAAGCGAAAATGTCGTACGGTACGGTCGAGAGCATTGTCCGGAAACCATTGGCAACAAGTAGCGCTGGGGAACTCTCGCCGTGGGAGTGTGTTATGGTTAATTGGGACGATCCAGACGATGACACGTGTGCTGTTTGCCCATGGGAGCTGGAGTCCGCATCAGCAGAAGAGCGCCGTGAGAAGCGTGAGCTATCTCTTCGTAGGCGTTCAACACGGCTTTTCTTCTCGCGGAATGTTATCGGCGAAAAATGTGAGGCGCTTTTGCAGGAAATGGACCAGGTTTTGACGCTGTCTATTTCGCGGGACTTCATGTATCCTGTCGACGAAGACACTTTCATGGACTACCCGATCTCGATTGCCAATCCCATCGATTTGACGAAGATCCAACAACGTCTGCGGTTCGGCTTCTATCGTCAAGTGGAGGCGTTTTTAGCCGATGTGAAGCTGCTGAGCATCAACTGCGAGGCTTACAACATTTCGTCGAGCCCGATCTCCCAAAACTCGCGGAATCTGGCCTCTGCTGTTTTGACCCAAGCGCAACGTCATTTCCCGCACCTTTTGCGCGATTTTAACAACATCAACCGTCGAGAGGCCGACGGAGAGCGAGCCAGTGTGAGCTACTCGTATCCCCCGGATGACTTCTTGACGAATTTCAGTGAAGACCCGGAGGAAACGCAATTGGCGTTGCTAGAAATTGAGTTGCTAACTCCGACCCCGCGGGATGCTAGTAGCAACACTGCTGCTCCTGTTGCTAGTAGGGTTGAAGCTTCTCCTGCTGTGGCTCCTTCTGCTTCCAGTAATGTGGATGAGGCTTCTCCACTAAGGAGATCACGTCGTCGCACACGGAGTAGTGAGGAGACTACAGACAATGCTGCGGCAGAAGAAAAGGTGGATCATGTCGTGGCGCCGGAAGGTGAAACAACTGTGAATTCTGCGCCCAGCCAAGCTCAATCGACGACGACTGATGGAGTGGATGGTGCCACTGCCGCTGTGTTCAATAGCCCACGACAGCTTCGGAACCGAGAGGCAACGGAGCCGCAACTCCTGTCACCGCGTACTCGTCGCACACCTCGAGTGGTAACGACTCCGCCAGCTAGTGCAGCAGGCTCCGCACGAAAACGGCAGCGCAAGAATCCTGATCTAGACCTTTTGCCGTATTCAGCTCTCATGGAGAAGTACTCAAGCACAGAACGTGAATCTATTGAGCGTGCTTGTAACGAGGATCTGAGAGCGGTGCTGCAAGTGTTTCACGAGGCCCTCACCGAAGCCGACAAGTCGGACATATTTGCCTCACCAGTGACCGACGACGTGGCACCGCAGTACTCGGAGATCGTTGCGCACCCGATGGACTTCGGAACAATTCAAGACAAGCTGTACAAGTACAAGAGCTTCCGCGACTACTTCGTAAGCACTGGATGTCATCTGTATGTGTTTATTCCCACTAATCTCTGACCCGTTCGCATTTGTTGTCCCAGGCTCACGTCGAACTGGTATTTTCCAACGCGATCACGTACAACGGCTGGGACTGTTACATTGGTGGACTGGTGGAGGATTTGCAGAAATACTGCGTTAAGTTCCTGCTGGATGCGGCAAATGTAAACCTGGATGGGCACAAACTTCCCACGAAGAAGACTGCGCGGACACCCAGTCGCCCACCCAACTCAAGAAGCAAGTCGTCGCCTGCGGCGTCAGATAAGCAGCGTTCCCGCCGGAAGCCTGCTGCGGCTATTTCAGAGGACGAAGAAGATAGCTGGCACAGCACTAGCTCGTCAGAAAGCGAGGACGATGAGGACGACGAAGAGGAGGAAGAAGAGGAGGATTCCAGCGATGAGTCGGACTATGGCGCTGGCAGGAAGCGTCGGCTGCGGCGGCCTGCCCCCAAGAGCAAGAAGAAGGCTAAACGACGCTACTAGCGGACCACGGCGATCTAACGAAATGTAATGTGGCGATATGAACCCTACCTACAGATGCAAGCTTTGGAAACAAGACATGGCATATTTAACCACACTTCTGAGTTCTATGTAAACGAGATCGACGCATGCAACGCTGCTGCGTACCAGACACGTTTGGGGGTAATGAGGAGCTTCGGTCGGTAGCTTACAGCAGCCGCACGCCCTCCGTGACCTTCTCGGTCATCTCGTTGTTGTGCGCGTCCATCTTCTCGACAATGCGCGATGCGATGAGCTGCAGCGCACGGAGGTCGGAGCCCTTGACCTTCTTGCGCGGCTTGGTGTCGGCGATACAGATGGCGCCCACAACCACGCCCGTGTCCTTCATGTAGAGCGGGATACCCAGGAAGAACTGCACATGCATGGACAGCGCAACGGGGTTCTTGGCGAAGCGGATGTCCTTACGGCAGTCCAGCACCACGAGGGGGTCGTGCGACATAATAGCGTGGGCATCCACACCGATGTCACGCGGCACCTGGTCGCCCACGAGCCCAATGGTGGTCACGAACAGACTCGTCGACTTGGTCACCACCGAGAGAGCTGCCACGGGGCAGTTCACGGTCGTTCGCGACAGGTCCAGCAGGTCGCGGAGGACGGTGTTAGCGAAGTCCTGCGACAGGTTGAGCCTCTGAATGACCTGAACGCGCTCCTTCTCCGTCGGAGTCAACGGGGCATCGGGCCACGAGTTACCCTTCGCGAACGTCAGCTCGTACTCGAACGGCGTGTTGGTGGTCACGTCGCCGTCGTCCTCGCCACCCTGACTGAGGCCGCTGCTCGACGTGTTGCTCGGGCTCTGGGGCAGGTTCGCCGCCAGCGTCGGCTCGATCGTGAAGCCGGCCAGAGCCTCCTCCAGTGTCACGTGCGCAGAGCTGCCGAAGCACTCGCCGTCGCTGCCACGGCTCGACGACGCGCCGTCGCTGGCGCTTGACCTGGTAACTCCACCGCGGCTCTCGTACGTGCTCGACGACCCGTGCGCTCCGTTTTGGTCGCCGTTCAAGCACGCCATGCACACGCGGGTGCTACCTGAGAACTTGGAGCGCTGGGCGTCCTTGCGGATGGCCGAGCACTTGGAGCACACGGCGGCTCCGCAGATGCGGCAGTGGTGCGCGCGGCGCGTGAACATGGAGAAGCTGCCGCTGCACACGGAGCACGTGTCGCGGAAGTGCCAGCTCCGGCGGTCGCGCAGCTGGTTGCGGCGGATTCGGCGGTTCACGAGGGCGCTTGGCACGAGCCGCACGCATCCGGCGAGGCGCAGCAGCCACGCGCGGTCCTGCTCCAGCGACGGCGCCCGGTACGGAGCCGTGATGAAGAACGACACGCGCGTGGTCACCGAGCTCTTGTCCTCGGACGCCTCCACGACGAAACCGCACTTGTGCAGCGGCTGGCGCTGCATGTGCGTCTGCGAGAAGATGGGTCCGCACCGCGGCAGCTCGAGCGACTCCATGACCGAGACGCCGTATGACGCGCCGCCTCCAAGCGGGTTGTTGCCGCCGTTGCCGTTGCTGAAGCTCTGGTTGAAGCGCATGAAGAAGAACTCCCGCAGCGGCGCCTGCGGGTGGACGTCGTTGAGCGCCAGCCACTGGACCATGACGGACGACGACGTGGGCATGGACCCGCGCGGGGTCTGCGGCGTGGCCGGCGTCGTGGGCTCTGGCGCGGGCTCGGGCGCGTTGCCGGCGTCCGCGCTCACCTCCGTGTAGTGCAGCGCCTGGCCGGCCGCGTACTGCGCGCCCAGCAGGTCCTGCAGGAAGGCGTCGACCTCGGTGGCCGTGCGGCCCGAGAGCAGCGCGAGCACCTCGTCGCACGTGGTGTTCTGCAGGCGCACGACGCCCTTCATGACCAGCAGGTCGTCCCGCGTGTCATGCATCTCGTAGACCGTGAAGTTCTCCTTCTGCTGGCGCAGCACGGCGCTGGCGGCCACGGAGCCGGCCACGCCCTGGTCGTCGTCGGTTATCCAGCGGATGAGCTGGTTGGCGCGGCGCTCGCCCACGGCGGCCAGCTCCTTGACGCGCTCCTTGGTCATGGCGCGCGGCACCTCGTACTGGCGCGCCACCTGCTCGGCGAAGGCGCGCGAGCCGCCCGAGGACGCGCTCGCGCTCTTGCCGCCCGTGGAGCTGTTGTTCCTGCGAAACATCGACCTGCCTGGAGAGAGAGAGAGGGAGGAAGCAAGACTGGGCTCCGCTGGCCGAGGGCTCGAGAGCGAGATGGAGCGACTGCGGATAGCTAAGTGGCGATTTGCGATGCGGGCTCAAATACTGTCATAGTTTATCAAGCTGAAGTTAGCACGACGCATGCTAGTATAAAGGGTACGGGATTATCGAGGTTCATTACACAGCCAATGGCAACTAAATGCGTAGTGCTATACAGAGGTATACTAAACTTCGCAGACATCAAGTATGCCGGGCTGGCGCCCCATCTGCGGCGGCGTCGGCCACGCTGCGTACGGCGACAAGTGCCCAGCTGCTGGCCGAGCTGAATGCTGAGCCGCCATGAGGCGCGGCGGTGGCCACATTGAAGCTTTAGGCGAGTGCTCGGCTCCGCGGGCTGTTATCCTGGTGTGAGCTAACGCGAGTCACGAGGCGAAGTGTCCAGAGTGTCTCGGGGGCGCAGTTCCGCTTGGTGCCGGCGTTGGTGGCGACGCGAGATCCCGAGATCCGCAGCACCGGAGCAGAGCGCCCCCGTCTCTGAGCGACCTGGATGGGCGGGCGCCCGCCGATGAGTGCGCCGCGAAAAAGGACTCGCACTCGGGCACTCGGCGGCCTGCCAGGCACTGCAACCACGCCGACATTGGCGAAATGGCCAGGCAGACAGGGTCTTGGGCTTGACTGGACTCGAGGCCAGACTGCCGTGCTCACTTGTTCCTCGGGCTGCTGGACTCACTCACGTGCATGGCGGCGAGCCCCTCGAGCTCACGACCGCTGTCAACGCCACGGTGTTGCCTGTCTTTCTCGCTTCTTGCGGAGTAGGCACCTTGGCTGGCTGCGGTATCAGCAGAGAGCTCCTGCAGCTCCAAGCGTCGTTTCTGCATTATAATGCATGTACACATGTAAGGGTCCAACCCCAGCTCCAGTAGAAGTGTAGGCCGCGCTCGCGTCTGGTAAAAATGGGTGCGCGGCTGTGTGTCCAACTTGGACTGCTCGCGAGCAGGCGGCAGCCAGCGAGGTTGGCGCTCGTGGCACACGGCGTTGCGCGGCGAAATGCTGCGTCTCTGCGAGGCCGAGCGTGACGTTGCGCTGCTTGGCGCTCGTATCGTGTCTTTGCCTTGCGCGGTGTGACTTCCGAGCGGCAAATGTGCCATCCGCGCCGCGCTCGGGCAACCCGAGGAGGGTTTCTCGCTGGTGCCACCGGTCATCCAGTCAGCCCCGTACTGCCGCCGGCTCGGACGCTACGCTGGTGCGCCAGTCGCGTGCGGAGCCGCCGCGACTACTTCAAGTATAATGCATCCTCCACCCGGCCAAGAGTGCGCAGTAACCCGTCTAACTAACCCTGGACGGGATCAACGGATCGAGCCACGTGCCCTTCGGGGTGTGACCCCCGTGAAGCCAGAAGTATCGAGACAGCAGAATGAGAAAGCGAGGAGGAGAACGATAGAGTCATGGTAGAAGACACGAGGTACAACAACCACCAGACATCGACAAACCGAAAAAGATTAAATAGAATTGTCTGCCTCTCTCAAGTATAATGCATCCTCGCTCGCGTGTTCCCATCCGAGAGAAGCTGCAAGTCAGGCACCACGTGCGCTGCGAAATACCCCCCGAGAGTCCGCATGTTCTCGCCGGTGCCAAGACTCACCCGTTCCTCAACGATTCCTTTGTGCGAAGCCACCTGGACGAAGATGGAGACCGACAAAGAGACGACGAGTGGACATCCACTCGGATTGTCCCGTTGTGGATGGTCTGCTTTCTTAAACCAAAGCAGATGATCATCAATACAGTAAGCTGCAAAATTACTGTTTTCTTAAGGCCTAAACTTCCTTTACTTTCACTCTGTGTTTCTTGGGAAGAAGTCGTCCGGTTTACTGCGCCATGGAGAGCAAGCGACCGCGCCGGTGGGAACATCGCCTGCCAGTCCTCAAGCGGAATTCCAAGTTTCTTGCGTGAGTAGTACTAGTAGCGCATTGCTGCGAGGTGCCGCGATTCACTGCGCGTAACAGCGCGTGCAGCAACTGAATCGCGATCGCATTTCAACTTTCTTGCCAAATGCTTCTTCAGGCCTCGCTGTTTTCAGCATTCGAGACACGTTTGATTTGCATGCTTCTTTCGCCCCCGCCCCCCAAACACCGCCCACCTTCTTCGGTGTGTTAACAGACCTCCCCGACTCAGGAAACCTGGTACTCGTCCGCTGTGTAGCTTCATCACGGCAGTGCGAAAAGAATAATGGCAACAAAGAGTAGCCGAGAAGGCGATATCCGGATGAATTCATCTTAACGGTGTATTGTAAAATTCACCGTCTCATAATACCTAAACATAAGCAACCGAGTGGTTCCATTGCGGTAGCCTCCAGGAACAATCCGAGTGGATGTCCACGCGGATAAGATAATTTCTCGCCTGCCGGCTTCTCGCTGACAGGGCTGCTGCAGAGCATCAACATTTGCCTGCGCTTGCTTCAATATACTATCTCACAGGTAATTTAACACACGATGCACCAAATTAGTCGGTACAATTCACTATCACAGGTCCTGCTCCGATTTAGCGTATTCGTGTCAAGTTGCGTAACTCGCTACTAAATAGCTAAAGGAGTCTTCCGGGGGTCCGCTCTCCCCTCTCGTGTGTGGCTCAAATCGTTGCAAGCGCTTAAGGCCCCTCGATCGACCGGAACATGGCTCTGCGTGTCGCGGCGGAGAAGGCGGCGGCGGCGTCCAAGTCCAGCCCGGCCGTGACGCTCTACCGCTACATCACCAAGCAGGTGCCGCGCGTGCTGACGCTGTACGACATCCCCATGGAGCCGGCCGAGGCGCGGTTGGCCGTGCAGGCGCTGTTCCGCCAGCACGCGGACGTCAAGGACCCACGCGTGGTGGACATGCTCATCACCAAGGCCAACATGGAGCTGGAGGAGACGCTCATGCAGTGGAAGCAGAAGGTCCACCTGCTCACGCTGCTGGAGCACGGCCAGGGCCTGCGCCAGCCCGCGCCGCTCGTGGACTCGGTGGACCAGGCGCTCGAGAAGTTCTACGCCGGCGTGGACGACGACGAGGACGAACTGTAAGGACTCAGAGAGACAGGAGCAAGCTGGTGAAGCTACCCGTAGCAGATAATACAAGACGACAAGAGTGCTCGGATGCTTCGAGGCCGACGAGCTCTGTCGCTCCCCTGGAGTTTGATTTATACAGGAACGGGGGCACTGTGGATTCGGATACTGCCTTGTGGAGGGTCGTTGCCATGATAGCAGGTCACACACAACGGGACACTTTGCGCTGAACGGCAGGCATTAGCTGCGATATATGTTGTACTAATGGGTTCCGATATGCTAATGCTAGTAGACGCAGAGCTACTTGGGCTGGCTTTGCTGTGGAGTGCGTCGATAAATGAGCAACAGACTTCATCTGCTCTCCGCCTGCAGTACTCGACACTCGAAGGACTGCTGTCCTTGAGTATAACTTAAGGGAGAAAAAAAAAACACGGAGACGGCCATGAGGGAGCTCTTCAATCGAAGCTCCAGAGAGAAGGTGGCGTCTCACTCGGACAGCGGGTTGACGTGCATGCGAACTCGGCACTGGGTCGTGTAGGCTGTTCGCAGCAACTCCTGCATGGTGACGTTGGCGTCGGCAACGTTCATGCCAGGAGGAGGAGGGGCCTGGATGGTAGACTTCACCTGGTGCACGTTGCCCCCGTCTCTCCGAACTGCCGCGCTCATGAGTGTGTTCTGCTCGACGCCGCGGACAGCCACGTTCGCGAGGTTGCGGAGGAACAAGTACTTGTCTCCAGTCAGCAGCTCACGCGCGAACGGGTCGGCCACGCTGAACGAGCCCACAACATGTCCATCCGACGTGACCATGGGGAAGCCCGCGAAGAACCGCACACGGCCGTCGGTCACGAGCGGGTTGTTCACGAAGCGCAGGTCCTCGGTCGCATCCAGAACCACCGTGGGCTCCGTTGACATGATGGCGTGGGCGTCCATGAGCATGCTTCGCGGCAGCTCGCGCTTGTCCAGCCCAACCTTGGCCATCATGAACCCACTCTTGTCGCCGATGAAGCTGATCGCAGCGATCTGGCAGCCCAACTCCGCGGCAGCGTACTCGCACATCTCCTGGAACTGCTTGCCCGGGTCGGCCAGGTGCAGCTCGCGCACCTTCTTGAGTCGGGCGGCCTCGTTCGCCGGAATGGGGGCCTTGGGCCATTCTTTCCGGCTGCTGTAGCTCAGCGCGTAGTTGAACGGCGTATTTGCACGCACAGTGAGCTTCCTCTCGAGCTGCGCAAGGTCTTCGACACTCGGTCGAGTCTCTTCGTCCGTCCACTGGAACTCGCTGAACTCCGAGAACTCGGATATCGTGTCGAAGTCTTCCTTGACCGGGCTGTGCCCGCCTCGGCCGAACTCGTTCGCCGGGTTGAGGACAGGACTGTCGGTCGGCCGCTGGCGGCGAAAAGACCCGTTGCTCTTCAACGGATGCGTCTTCGGGCGAGCCGTCTCGCTGTAAGACTCCGAGACGCTGGTTGTGCTGCCCGAGATGGAGATGTTGCTTGCATCCAGCTCGTAGCCGTCGATCGAGCTCGAGATGCTCGGCATACTTTGGTGACTTCCGGTGGCTTGTGACAGCGACATCGAGTTGGAGCCACTGTTCGAGGACAGGATGGACGAGGTGCTAGCTGTCCGGCACTGGCTGCACAGACGCACGTCCTTGTTTCCGTTGGACTGGCGGAGGGTCTTCATCTCCGAGCAGCTACTGCACACGACGTCGCCGCAGACCCGGCAGTGGTGCTTGCGGCGGAAAACGGTGAACGTCTTGAGGCACAGATAGCAGATCGGGCCGTCCTTGCGGAAGTCGCGCTTCGTCAGAAGGCTCTGAGAGCCCAGCGCCCGGGTCAATAGCGCGTTCGGGATCTGGGCAACGCAGCTAACAACCTTGGACATCCACGCGCGCGTGAGCGTGGAGACCGCGTCGCGGCCCGGGTGGCTCTCCGACACGAACATCGAAATCTCCAGTGGGCCGCCGTGCGCTGTTTCCTCCACCACGATACCCGAGCGACGCATGCGAAGACGGACCACGTTCTGTGACGGCGGCAGGGGTTCGCAGCCGTCGAGCTCGATGGACTCCCAAATGGAGGCGCCAGTGTACAGCCCCGAGCCGTTGTTCTGGTACACGCTGCCGTGCTCGAGGTTCTTCTCGAACACGTCGCCGTAGCGCAGGAACACGTAGTCGCGGTGCGGGAGGTTGGGCTTGGACGCCTGCAGCGCGGTCCAGCTGACCGAGAGGCTCTCGTGCGGGCGCGACGCCGAGTCCGGCTTCTTGTACAGCACGACGCCGTCGAGGAAGAGCGTGCCGAAGACCTCGCCCATGACCTCGCGGAGCTGCGCCGTGGAGTCCATCCGCAGAATGTGCATCACCTCCTGGATCGGCGCGTGCACCGTGGCCACGGCCTTCATGGTGTAGAACTCCTTCTCGCACAGCTCGAACAGCTTGACGCCGTTCTTCTCCTTCACGAGCTTCATGGCGAACGGCGACGTGAGCGCGTCCACGCGCGACTGGCCCAGGAAGCGCAGGTCCCGCTCGATGTCGGCCGTGATCTCGACTCGGTACGACTTCTCGACCATGGGGAACATGGAGTACATGGCTGTTGTAAGGTCCCGGCTCGAGCGTCGATCCGAACGCCCAGCCTCTCGAGTCTTTTCCTGAATGCGGCACTGCGAGCAGTGTGTCTTCTGTGTGTGTGTCTCTCTCTCTTCCTCGAGTTTTTTTTCTTCTTCTCTCGCTCCGACAGCCGATAGAGATTGGTCAGCGCTGGGCGGTGGCGTGCTCGGTTCTCTCCCCCGTTGCCAACTGTTGGCGTCTTGATTGCCGGGACGCAGGACACGTCGTCGTCGCGCTCTGTTTTTCGGATCAGCTGGGAGAAGACGAGCTCAGCGCGGACGTGAGTGCGAATATTGGGGACTGCTGTAGCAGATCGAGAGCGCAGATTTGCCCCCTTCCCCGGCGGGGATGAGTCGGCGAAGCACGGAGTTTACCAGCTGGGCGCCGCGCAATATCACGCGGCGATAAGAAGATGCCCAAATTTGGGCAACCAATTGACAGCGAAGGCGAGCATGGGGGAGACTGTAATAGCAAAGGACGAAGGTACCTGTCGAACCCTATTGGAGTTACAAGTGCCGGTTGTGAACACGCTTGCTGCCGGGCTGAACAGTGCTCACTTTGCCCTCGCCCGGCCCAGCTCGTCTCGTAGGGAGGTGATGCCGAGCTGGTGGCGCCGCGGTGATTGGCGCTGCGTGACGGCAATGCGCTTGAGCAAATCCCCGTGGGAAACCAATGCGGAACTCAGTGGCACCACTGCAACATGCGCCGACTCGAGCTGATCAAGCTGCTATGCTATACTAGCGGCGGTCTCAGCTCCGTCCGCGAGCGAGATCGCGGTTCGCTTTGCAACGCGAGGAAGCGCAACCGTTGCCTCATCATTACCCCCCCGGCGGGGGGGGGGGGGGGGGGGGGGGGTGGGTGGGGGGGGGGGGGGGGGGTACGCTTGATTGATTCTTGCCGGCGGTCGACGGCACTGCCGCAGCATCGTACCAGTACGGTCTCAACGCGGTATTCTACGTGCACTTGAGATTTCAAAGTATGGCCGCTGCATTTGTAAAGACGACGGGCCAAAGCAGGGGCGACGAGCTTGCGGAGGGCATCTGATTGAAGCCCTTGCGGAGACCTCTACATCGTTGTCCACTGCAAGGGCGTGCACACTGCAACACAGACGGCAGCGTGCAATGTCCTAACCTTACTACATGTACGTCTTCCATGGATAACATGCAATGCTCAACTGCCCCAGCTGACGAAGATGAGGATAAGGACGTTGACGCATGCTCTCAAGCAATTGCATCAATCGCGTTCGCCTCGATCGTTTGAATGCTACGCATCAACCTGAACTCGCGATGGTCCACTGGTCTACAGTCTCTCCTCGCTGTGCAGGAGGTGGATGGTCGTTCGTCACTGGTTACTCGACTTGAGCTTCGACGGCCAAGTCGCCACTGCGCTGGAAAAACTGCGCCGCCAGCTGCGCGTACTGCACGGCGCACACAACCCACGCCACACTGTCAGGCTCAAGTGCATCCGCGAAGATCGTACTGGACGTTGATTGACCGTACCTCTTGGAAGAGCTCGAGCATGTCGGTGTCTTGGTTCGGTCGCACGCATTTGAGCTGCTCCGTGATGAAACGCGTCGCCCGCTCGCACTTGAGCCGGGCAGCTTGAAGCTGTTGGAAGGCAGCACACGGCAATGTGAGGCTAATAGGCAAGAGACTCGGCTCCAAGGGCCAGCATGACGTACCGCTTGCTTGCGCTCTGCGACGCGGTTTACATTTCCTTTCTGGTGCTCCACTGCCAACTGCGCACCAGCCCAACACGGTCTCAATGAGAACTCATCTAGCACCAAATACGCTACACACCCACCGTCCGCTTGGCATACTCGACGTCGAGCACGAGCTTCGCTCGCTCCTGGATGAACGAGTCGATTCGCTCGAGCTCGGCGACGCGGCGGTCAATCTTTGCCAGGACGGACTTCTCTGCTTGATCCTAAGTGTGGCCGGTGGCAGTCAGATTCCAGGATCCTCAAACAAGTTTGGGTAAAACGACTTACGCTGAAAGCGAGCGAGCATTCACGAATCTCGTGTCCTTCCGCAGCGACGTTGAGCTGCGCATCATCGCCCTGAAGACGTGCGGAGTTGCCGGTGAAGCAGCAGATAGCCGTCGTTAGGTCTGGTTTAAAAACCAACAACACGGTTAGCCATCGATAGGCTACCAAAGAGGCCTCTGATCCAAACGTACTGACAATGCTCTGCGAGTGGTCAAGGAGGCTGCTGCGAATCGTTGTGAGCTGCTCGATTGCCGTGCGGTTGCTTGTCTGGGCCTGCTTGAACGTCAGGTCTCTCGATGGGTCAACCAGGTGGCACGCCACAAGCACTCGCTGGATGATCCGGTTCTTGCGGCTCTGAATGCGCTGCGCTAGACTCCGCTTCGGCGAGAGGACGCCGTTGTCGATGCGCCGGACATTGAGGATTCGCTGCGGCTTGGCGTTGCTGCTGGGCCCCTCTTCGTCGCCAAGGAGCGGACACGAGTCGTTGCCGTACTCTTCACAGTCTTCCTGGATACGAGTGCTGGTTGCTCGTCGACGGAGCGTTGAGAACGACATCTCGATAGCTATCTAGGCACTCAGCCACCTTTCAGCGGAGAGAGCGACGATGCTTGGCTGGCGGTTGTGAGGCAGCGACAACGAGGACTGAGGGGTGTTGTGGGGCCTGGTAATGGCGACTACGAGTGCACGCACCTGCTTCTTATTTCGCTTCGTGCTGCTTTTCCTTCTCCGCACACACATTTGGTACGAATAGAGAGGAAAGCAGAGCGTTGGCCATTGACGAGTGTGCGCCGAATGCACGGCCATCTCGCAAATGAGTAGCTAGCGCCAAGTACGTTTGCTGCGGACCGTTGTGCTAACGCTGGCACTGGGTCAGCGAAACGCCGTCAAGTTGACCAGATTGACCCTGTTGCTAAGTGAGCCCCTCAGCTTCACACAAAGGAAAAGATCAAGCGAATTCAACCACGCCCTCCTTGGTGACGGCGACCAACTGGTCCCCGCGAGCGTCTTCGGGCTCCTTCAAAACCTGACGCTGCTTAGCCGACCAAATGGAGTGACATGGAGACTCACGCACTGCATCCGTTCGTGACTTCTGCTCAAACTCTTTACAAAACCAAGGCGATAAATGCTTTCAAGTGGAAGGGCGGTCACTCTTCAGTAACGCATGGTGATAATTAATGCGTGGTTGCTCTTGGTGCTAACGAGTGCAAAGAGTGTGCGGAGTTGCTAGGTGTCCGACAAGTTGACATTGCTGCGTGGTGGTTCTCGTCAATACATGCGGCACTCACACTCTCGGCGGTCGTCGATGCAAATCCTGCCCACCAGACTTGAACTTTGAGGTCCATTCCGCACTTGTCGACGTAGAGCGCAGACCTCCGAGCTTTGACCACTCGCTCGCACCACAATGGGGTTTCGATTCGGCTTCCTCTTCGACGGCGGCGAGGCCAAGGAGCTCGTGCCACTCAAGCTGCTCTATGTGATCCACTACTTTGCTTTCTCGATGCAGACGTACCTGCCGGTGCGTTGTCAACCTTGCGATTCGTGTGCACCGCTCTAATCGTCGTCGGGACTAACCAGCGTAGTGAATTGAAACCTTTGGGGGCGCAGATCTACTTCGACACGACGGCCAACTTCTCCAAGGCGCAGATCGGCGTGCTCCTGGCCATCCCATGCATTTGCGCCATCATCAGTCCGCCGGTCTGGGGGGCCATCGCCGACGGCGTCCACAACCGGAAGCTCACGCACACGGTGTGCCTCGTGTCGGCGGCGTTCCTCTTCTGGTCCATTCAGTACGTCACGTCGTTCCCGGTCATGTGCGCGATGGTCTTCGTCGCCAACTTCCAGACGCAGCCGTCCTTCTCGCTGCTCGACAACGCGTCGATGGCGTGGCTGGAGCGCGTCGGTGGAGACTACGGCAAGCAGCGGCTGTACGGCGCGGCAGGGTACGGCGCCGGAGGCTACTTCGCCAGTGTGGTGGCTTCGTCTCTGGGCATCGCGTGGTGCTTCAACATGGTGCTCATTTTGTCGAGCATCTCGCTGTTCCTGCTGCTGACGTACGTCCCGAACTTCCAGCACGAAGCGGAGCACCACGAGAAGGGCGAGCTGCTCAAGAGTCTCAAGGCCATTCTGCACCAGCACGACGTGCTCGCCCTCTTCGTGCTCGTCATCCTCGCGGGTATCATGGGCGGCCTCATTGACAGTGTACGTTGACGTGCGCGCCTCATGCAGCTTGCGTTGTGAGATGCTGACAAGTTGTTGTACTTGCTGCTGTGTAGACGTTTTGCTATGAAGATTAACTTTGCTGTAGTGACGAGCTCTTGACATTGTGCTGTTCGCTGTTCGCTGTCGCTGCGTGCAGACTTCTTGTTTTTGTATCGTGTAAGTTGGTTCATGGAGGAGATTGGCCGTGTTTCGTCGTGTGAAGGTGCTGACCATTGTGCTGTTGCTTTGTGCAGACGTATCCATTGCCACGCCTAGAAGCCCGCTCGATTGTGTAGGTTTGCTGACATTAGGATGTTGCCGTGTGCAGTCTTCAACTTGTCCGGCAACAACCCGCACATCGTGGGCGTGGTCATCGCCGTCGAGACCGTCTCGGAGCTTCCCTTCTTCTTCCACGCGAACAAGATCTTCGAGCGCTTCGGGACGGCCAAGTGCGTCTTCGCGAGCCTGGTCGCCTACGGCATCCGCATGGTCACGTACGCGTTCATCCAGCACCCGTGGCTGGTGCTGCCCATCGAGGTGCTGCACGGCTTGACGTACGGCCTGCTGCTGGCGGCCTTCACCAACTACATCTACGAGGCGGCCCCCAAGGGCACGGAGGGCACCATGATCGGCGTGCTCTTCGCCGTCCAGCGCGGCATCGGCGGCGGTCTGAGCACGCTCGGGGGCGGCTGGATCTACGGCGCGCTAGGCGGCCGCATGATGTGGGCCATCGCGGGCTTCGTCGTGTTCCCGCTCTCGCTGCTGTGCACGGCCGGCTTCGCGTGCTTGGCGCGCAGCTACGCGACGCAGAGCCCGGTCGCCAGCAAGGCCGACTCGGGCAGCACCACGTCTGACGAGAGCTCGCTGCTGGCCGCGTCGGGGGACTACGGCGCCACGGACGCCGTCGGCGCGCAGTGCTGAGCGGCGGCGGGCAAGTATCGACAGTTTTAAAGTAGACGTAGGAGGACATTTGGACACGCCCTCGGCGCGGAAGCGTAGCAGTAGGCACTGAAGCAATAGAGCGTCGTCTTGTTTGGTAACTTGGTGCTGCAGATTCTCGTCTTCTACTGCACTCGTCGAGGCATAGCGAGCAAGTGGCTACATCCCCAAGTTGAAGTTGGTATGGCCCTATTTCGCACCCCTCGATTCAGTGACCACGGCGTCAAGTTCTCCTCGCGTCTATGCGACCGATCGCACGCGCTTCAAGTTGGGGGCATACAAACGGCCATATACTCGACTGCCGGACGCCACGCCACGTTTGCTCGGCAGCCTGGAGAGCAGCGGGGCTTGCTCCTTCACTGCCGTCGCCAGTGGCGTCGCCAGGCCTTTGCGTAGGCGGGAAATCACGCGCAGCGAGCCAAATCAGAGCAAAATCACCCACCTGAGTCACTCTTCGAAATCCCTCGCACGAATCACACGCCCCCTCGGATCTCGGAACTCGCTTCTCCCCTCAACAGCGCATAAGATGTCCGCGATCCTGCGCCTCGTCGAGTTCACCCTCGATGGCGGCGAGAGCAAGCGGCTCGTGCCGCTCAAGCTCTTCTTCGCCATCCACTACTGCGCCTTCTCCACCCAGACCTACCTGCCCGTACGTCCGTCGGTCGCCCCTCCAGCCCCATGCTTCTTCCTACGTACGTCCTAACGCCCCCTTGGGGTCCTAACGCTCTCGCCCCAGATCTACTTCGACCACACGGAGCACTTCGACAAGATGCAGATCGGCATCCTGCTCACGCTGCCGTGCGTGTGCGCCATCGTGGCGCCCCCCATCTGGGGCGGCGTGGCCGACGTGCTCAAGAACCAGAAGCTCGTGCACGTGCTGTGCCTCGTGTCGGCCGCGCTCTTCATGTTCTCGCTGCGCTTCGTAGCCACCTTCAACGTCATGTGCGTCATGCTCTTCGTGGCCAACTTCCAGACGCAGCCCACGTGGTCCCTGCTGGACCAGACGGCCATGACCATGCTCGTGCACATCGGCGGCGTCTACGGCAAGCAGCGGCTCTACGGCGCCGTGGGCTACGGCGTGGGCGGCTACCTGGCCGGCGTCATGGCCGCCGCCATCGGCATCGCCTGGTGCTTCAACATGGTGCTCGGCCTGTCCGTCATCTCGCTCTTCATCCTGCTGCGCTTCATCCCGGCGTACCAGCCCGACGAGGAAGGCCCCAAGACCGACTACCTCCAGTCGCTCGGCGTCATCTGGGACCAGCCGGACGTGCTCATCCTGTACATTGTGGTGCTGCTCGCCGGCATCACGGGAGGCCTCATCGACAGTGTACGGATGGTTGCTGCGGAGCGAAAAAGAGTCGCTACAGGTCTCTTTATTTTTATTTTTACTGACCTTGAGTTGTCTTGTTGCTTGCTGTGTCTGCAGACGTTTGGTGTGCATTGTAACGAATTGGTGGGGAAATGGCGATGAGGTGCTGACGTGTTAGGATACCTTTGTTTTGTGTGACAGACTTCCTCTTCCTTTGGTGTATGGTGACGCGCTTCATGAGTTGCTCTAGCATTTGCTGTAGTTAGCTGGTGTGGCTGACGGTGTGTGCTTGGTGCTTGTTGCTGTGTGTGTGCAGACTTCAACCTGTCGGGCAACGACACGAGGCTGGTCGGCGTCATCATCGCCACCGAGACCATCTCGGAGCTGCCGCTCTTCTTCTACTCCAACAAGATCTTCGAGCGCTTCGGCGTGCCCAAGTGCATCATCTTCAGCGTTGTGGCTTACGGCATCCGTATGGTGGTCTACACGTACGCGGAGAACCCGTGGGTGTGGCTGCCGTTCGAGGCTCTGCACGGCATGACCTTCGGCCTGCTGTGGGCTGCCTTCACCAACTACGTGTTCCAGTCGTCACCCGAGGGGACGGAGGGCACGATGATCGGCCTGCTGACTGCTGTGCAGAAGGGCATGGGCGCTGCCTGCTCGACTCTCATGGGCGGCTACCTGTATGAGCACTTTGGCGGTCGTGTCATGTGGGGCATTGGCGCCTTCGTGATCTTCCCGGCCGCGCTCCTCTTCGCGCTCATCTTCTCGTGCCTCGCTCGCGATTACCCCGAGAAGAGCGCTGCGGCTCGCGAGAAGTGGGGCAGCTCGTCCAGCCTGTGCTCGATCGACATCAACGAGCGCATCTCCAAGAAGAACGGGTACACGGAGATCGACGGCGTGCCGGAAAACGCGTAACCTTGTGCATCTCGTCGCTTACCGCCTCTGAGGCATTTCGAGAATTCACTTCATCTTGGACAAGGCAAGGTCATTGCTGCCACGCTCATCCTATGGTACCAGTAAAACATCTAATGGAAGCGGCAAGTGAGTGCACGAGCACCCACTTGGTCTTTGTTGCATGGCATGCAACGGGTGTTTGTTTTGAGATGGCTTCGCTTTTGGCGAAGGCTTTTGGTGGAACGCCCTTGGGCCAGATTGTTGTGGCCTCAGCAGTACGACCTTGGTAGTCATTGTCCGTCACACAGAACCTTGAGTTTGCTAATTGACTTACCTTTATCTTGGCTTGGAGCGAGGGCTCAGTTGAGCTCAAGCTCATATCTATAACCTCTCACCAACATAGCTGGGATAGTTATTCGTTTAACGAAAGTCGCTATAAGCACATGCAGCTCTCAACCTAATTAAATCTTCTTTCTCGCTTCTATCTCGTCGGCACGCTCCTGGATGCGCTTTTTCACCTCTTGCTGAGCTGCCCTGCGCGCCTCCGCCAACGGCATTTTCTTCTCGTGTGGGGATGCGTTCTCTTTCACCTTGTCAGGTCCACGAGGTTTCTTAGACACATAAGGTGTTTGTTGTGGCGTCTTGACGTTTCGGCTGGCCTCGTCTTGAGATGCGTTCTCTTTCACCTTGTCAGGCCCACGAGGTTTCTTAGACACAGAAGGTGTTTGTACCTGGGCGTCCTCGCGAGGCCTCTTGAGTTGTGGCGTCATGACGTTCTCTAACATGATGGATGGAAATGCAGTTAGCAACCTTAAGATCAGAAAAAAAATAAATCGCTTTTACCTGTAGCAGAAGCTGCAGTTGTGGCATTGCCAATTGCGTGCAGGTCATCTTCAGTTCCGTCTTCCGTCTTAGGATCATCCACATCGCTCTTTAGCCGGGGTTCCTGTTGCTCGCATCCCTTCTTCGTCACCTCGGAAGATTTATCCTGCGTAGCTTCAAGCGCAGCATGGACTGCTGACTTTCTTGCCTTTTGGGCGGCGACTTCGGCTTGCTCGCGAGCTGCACGCTCTTGACGAAGCTGCAAGTCTTTCGTGTCGAGTTCTTCTTCTAGCTGCAGGATTATTTTTTGCGCTTCTTTCGCCGCAGTTAGCGCCTGCTCTGCAGCCAATTGTGCTTGCTGGCGAACCGCTCGTTCTCGACGAATCATCTGCTCCATCTCGGCGGCCGTCCATGTCGGTTCTTGTTGTACGTCTACTCTCCCTGCAGACTTGATGAGACCTCCTCGCGTGTATGTATTCGCGATCATCCTGCCTTGAGCCAAGATTGAAGAGTGATCTCTCTCAAAGGAATCACTAGAATAACATCGTGGCATGGATGACAGCGGTCTGGTACGCATATGATTGAGATAAGGTGTGGCGACAGGAATAACTTGAGAGGCAGTGTGCTGCGTATGATTTCCTTACCTCCACTTCAATGAGAGCACCTTCAAGCCGATATCGAGCCTCAGCTAACGGCGTTTTCTTTTTGGCCATCGTAGGGGCTTGATCTTGTCTCTTGTCTTACACGGCCCGCGAACTTTGGTGTGGACGGTGAAAATGCGCTCTTGTTTGCGCTTTTTCGTGGTCAGCGAAAGGTTAAACTCGCGAGATTTCTTAGACTTTTGTGTCGACTTTGTCACATATCATCAAACACTTGTTAGGTCGACTATCGGTACCAACACAACAGGAAAAAATTACCAGCAGGAGTCTGACACGTCTCACAGTCCTCTGATCTGCTACTTGCAACGAGGTTTTCTCGTCGAGCAGCCCGATCTTGTTGTAGTTTTTGCTCCGTGCTATTCCGCTCTTGCTTTAGCTGCACGATCGTGAGCTTCGCTTCCTACAGCTCGCGCTTCAATTCTCTCACTTTATCACGGTGCAACGAGTAGCGTGCGTCAACTGGCGTCAACTGTGAAGATCCGCTGGTAAATCTCTGGGGATAACGGTATCGACGACAACGGTTAGCAGAAAACGAGTGATTGTTGGTGGATGAAGCCACTTCGCTGGGGCTGTAAAACAGATCATGTTCAAAGTTGGGTTGGCGTCCAAAGCTGGTTGGGCAATCCTTATTTCTTCTTCTTCGACGAAAGCAACTTGGCGCGCTCTTGGATCCGCTTCTCGACTTCCTCCTGAGCGGCCTTGCGTGCCTCGGCCAAAGACATCTTCTGCTTCCCACCCCTGGCAGCGGTTGCTCTCGCCTTGCTGGGTCCGCGAGGCTTCTTGGCCACCGGCGAAGGCTTTGCTGCTGCACACAAGAATTTCATACACAAGCACATTCAGCAAAAATATTAGAGTCCTGATTTCCCAAGACGCAAAACACTCACCAGCGGCACGGCCAGCCGCCCGCGATCGTGAGTGCGATACGTCTTCCATCTCAACGTCTTCTGACCCACTTCTTGCAAGAGGTCTCTTACGTCCGATTTCCTCTGTCTTCGCTGGAGGCGGGGGTGGCTGCTGTCGGCTAGCTTCGATGGCGGCTCGAGCTGCAACTTCAGCTGCATTCGCCGCTTGTTGTGCAGCGAACTCCGCTTGCTCACGAGAAGCCTGCTCGTGTTGAACTTGCAACTCCATGCTTAGACGCTCTTGTTCCTTTTGCGCGATCATATACTTCATCTCCTCCAGTTGCCGCTTCAGCTCGTCAGCTTCATTTTTCTTCTTCGCCTCGGAGGTGGCCTTCACCTCAAGCTGGCGATTTTGAGCCTCTACTTCCGCGGCTTTGCGCTTCAATTCTTCCAACTCATGCTTTAGCCGCGCGGCTTCCTCCTCCTTCACCATTGTCTCGCGTCGTGATTTCTCCATCGATTTGAGTTGCTCCTCTTGTTTTTGCCTTTCCATGCTGGCACTCTGTAACTTCATCTCCTCCACTCGCTGCTGTAGCTCACGAGCTTTTCGTTCCTCCTCTTGAAGCTTGCCGCGAAGACGCTTCGATTCGTTGTCTCTTTCGCCAAGCCACTTCGAATGATCACTCTTCAGGCGGTTGATTTCTGCCTCCCTCTGCTCTGCAGCGAGACGCTCTTTCTCGCGTGCACGTCTCTCCTTTTCGGCCAGATCCAACGCTTCCTTCTTCTCAATCGCAAGCCTGGGTAAATGTTAAGCAAAAAATGCAGCAAAGGGTCAGCATGTTTAACGACAAAAGTGCACCCAAGCGACAAAACAAGCAACGAACCGATTAAGCATCTTCTGGTTGTCCACGGCTGGTTTGCAATCGCTGGTAAGAATCTCGCGAAGACCCTTAGCAGTGAACTTGGTAGTTTCGCGACCTGCTATACTCGACAGGAATTTGGCAGCATGCTCTTGAAGCACGTGACGAAACATCGAATCGATCTCATCATCGGTGGTAGGAAAGCCAATATCCTTGAGCTTCTGTTCAAACGCCTGCGATACTTCGATTCGCAGCTTCTCGTACTGCTCGGTTTCCTTACGCACACCCGCGTCTTTCTCCAATTGTTGGTTGCGATGCAGGTATTTATCCGCAAGCTACGAGAACCACCAGTACAAACAAACAAATTAAGACCACTAAAACAATAACTAGCAGGACATACTCACTTACATCGTCACCAAGCTTCTCCAGCTCTTTGCTCTTCGCCTCGAGGTCGCTCTTCAGAATTGTCCACCCTTGAAGTTTGGCGGACATCGTCTTCATAACGTGAACAGCTGCATTATCGATAGCACCCTTAATGTCTTCTTCCAGCATTGGAAGCTTTCCCTCCAGACGGTATGTAACCTGCTTGCCCAAGTCTTCCCGAGCTTCATAGCTGACCTCGTTCAGAATCTGCCGCATCTCAATCATGTACCGTCGATTCATTTCGTCCGCTAACTGAGCCTTGTGGTGTTCGAGGTCGGCACGGAAGTCAGATACACCAAACTCGTTGACATGACTAGCTTTCTGCGCGACTTCTCCCATTACCCTGGCGAAAAGCACCTCCACTTCACCTTGTAGCTTTGTCACCGTCAAGGTACGCTTCTCCGCGAAACGCTTATCGAGGTTGTCGTGCATCTCAGAGCTCATTCGCGCTTTTGCTGCACGCACCACGTCATTCAGCACAGCAGTGGATTGGTGGATAGCCTTGTCGTTTGCCACCTCCAGCTTGTCAAAGAGAAGACTAGCATTCTGTCGAACGCGGCCACATTCAATCTCTATTCCGCGCGTCCCTTGCAGCCCCATAGGAAGTTTTTCGATGCGTTTCAACTCACGTTCAAGCAAGTCCGCACATTCCTGGCGAAGTAGTGCACTCTTCATCGGGAGCCTGGTCTTCTCGATCACCTGGCATTCCTTTTTCAGCGTCTGAAAAGCAACATCCACTTGCTTGGAGAGTTGCGCCACGATCTTTTCGCTGTTTGCATGAAGTGCAATGGTAATTTCCTTTTCAGCGAAAGCGCGAAGAGAGGTCTGAATCTCCTTGCGCACTGTCGTCGGATAGCTGGTCATCTTCTCGTATGCGTCTGAAATAATCATGTCGACATCCTTGTGCAGCATCTTATCGAACGCATCGCTCGAGATCATTTCTTCCAGTCCAGCAGCTTCACAATACGCGGAAATCTCCTTCTCGCAGCTTTCCTTCGCTGCTTGGGCCTCCGCGCGCACCATCGACGAGTAAATCGACTCCGGCATGATCACTTGGTCGCTGTTCAGCGTGTCAACCAGCGCCGGCATAATCTGCGAAAGATACTTCGCCGTCAGTGGGCGCTGGTAGAACTTCATGGGCTGCTGCAGCTGGCTCGACAGACACTTGCGCAGTTCACGCAGCTTGTCCTGGAAGGGCTTCTGTAGCTGGTCGAAGCGGATCTTGTCTCTCAGATTCGCCGTGTTGGCCACCGGGGCCGGGAACAGCCAAATGTTGATGGACTCGAAGGCCTCAACCAGGTTCACTCGAGCCAAGTTACGCACGTTCACCTCGTCACTGCGCCCCTTCTCCTTCTGGAACAGATCGCGGTACACCTCCTCGGGCGTCGAGTTCACAAAGCTCCAGTCTCGGAACACCCTGTTCCAAAAAAGCACAAACCATCATCAGCCCACACTCACTCGACCTCGCTATCAACTGACCGCGCCCCCTACGTACAGGTGCAAGTGTCCGAACACTTTCGTGTTGGCTCCGTCCGGGAGCTCGATGCCCTGCGCCGCGCGCGCCAGCACCGCCAGCAGGTTGAGCATCCTGTCGGCCTGCAGACTGTCCTTCCAGTTGAAGATGACGACCTTGGACGCGAGCAGCACGGGCGACACGAGCCTCGAGTCGTACGAGATGTCGCGGTCCCCTTGCCCCTCGGCGTCCACGAAGCCCACGTGGATGCCCTTGCTGGCCTTGGGGGTGACGGCCGGACACCCGTTGAAGCCGCTGAACCTGCTGAGCGGCACAAAGTGGCCCGACAGGTCCACGCCCTGCGTGCAGGGCTCGCGCAGGTTGGAGATCTTGAACAGGTCCTGCTGGTCGGCCAGCAGGTTCATGAGGAAGGACTTGCCCTGCCTGGCCGCCCCGAAGATGGCGATGAGGTTGATGGGCGTGTCCCCCAGCGGCTGCAGCACGTGGGTCGAGGCCTCGGCGCTTATGAACATCTGGTCGCTCTTGCCGGCGGCGTGTGCGCTCATGCCCAGCCACTTGACGGCCTTGGGGCGGCCCGCGCCGTCCCCGCTGAAGAACATGCTCTTGAGCGAGTCCATGGGCGTCGGTTGGCTCCAAAACTTTGACTGAGTTTTTTTGGATCGGAGAATGCGGGGTGAAGTTTCAGAGTACTCGAGTATCTTACCGGAAAGTACGCGCGTATTTTCCTTTGGTTTCCGCTGACATTCACTCTTGACCGACTGAGGGTCTAAGTACTGGAGTACACGCGCATGTTCCGCAGCAAGAAGAGGAAAGCGGGGGGCCGCAAGAGGCGCGAGGTGGAGGCCGAGAGCGAGGGGAACCCTGTCGGCGTCTCTGCAGAGGCCGGCGCTTCGTCTACCGCCGAGATCCCGGTCTCCAACGCCTCTGCAGAGGCCAAGAGCGACCTCCAAGTGCTGGAGGAGCTGCGTCGCTTGCGCTCCCGCCCCGCCAAGAGCGCCATGACCTTCAGCTCCAAGAGCGCAAGCGACCGATCGAACGGAAGCAACAGCCACGCAGCTGCTATCCACGTGGACACGAACGGGCTGTTGAGCTTCGACGACGGGGAGGGCAAGACGAGGCAGAAGAAGAGGAAGATGCGGCCCAATCTGGTGGCCTCCAGCGCCATAGACGTGGAGACAGAGGACGATACGACGCGCCAGTACTCGGATGAGATGCTGGCGTCGCTACGGAGCGAGCAGAGCGTGCTGCTGCCTAGTGAGAGGGAGGAGGACGTGGAGATGCAACGCGTCGAGGCAGGGAACGATGACGCGGTGGAGAGGATGCTTGTTGAGGAGGAGGAGGAATTTATTTCTCTTGAAGGAGTGAAGAAGAAGACGAGACGGAGCAGGAACCGCGTCACGTTTGGCGTGCACTCGGGTGGCCTGGGGATCTCCAAGACGTCGGAAGTCGCGGACGAAGTGTCGACGGAGGAAGGGGAAGACGATGAACAGAACAGGAGGTGGGAGGAGGAGCTGATGCGTCGTGGCGGACATCGCGTGTCGCCAGCGTCCGAGTCAAAGGGAGGTCGTTCGCGGGACGGTCTGCCTGCCTACCCAACGAGGAAGAACGTGGCGTGTGTTTCGCTGGGGAGTGTGCTTGGGAAGCTGGAGAAGAGTTTGGCGTCCACGTCGTTAGAAGACGAGCGGGCTGCGCGTGAACTAGCTCGCCTGGAAGCTGAGACTGCCTTGATTGAGACGACGTTGAAGCAGCAGCGTGAAGAGCTCCTCGTTAGCAGCGAGGAGTTTGAGTACTTCCAGGAGGTGGAGGATTTCGTGAAGGGCTTGAGCTTCTGTTTACGTGAGAAGGTGCCCGTGATTACTGCACGGGAGAAGAAAATAATCGATGAGCGCATGCAGCGAGTGAAGACCGCACAAGAGGAAGAGCAGCGCGGTATCGCAGCAGAACTGAAAAGATATCTTGACTCGGGAGTTCTGCAGCAAAGCGATATCGTTGGCCTGAACCAACTGGGCCTGCTCTCCAATGGAGATGTTGCAGTCGTGTCGTTGGGAGATGATATTCAACGTGAAGCACGTCTACACAAGTATCAGCAGCATTTTACCGAATCCTACGTGGCAGACCTGCGCCACGTAGACGAAGATTTATTTGCCGATGCGATTGATGAAATAAACTCGCTCGAGCGTGTGTACGGACGTTTCCAGGAGTGGAAAGCGAAATTCCCAGAAGTATACGAAAGCACGTATTGCGAACTAGCACAAGAGAAGTTCTTCGCGCCCTACGTCCAAGCAGAACTGCTTGGTTGGGATCCACTGGGCGTGGCAGATGCGAAGACAGAGCTGGGGAAAAATTGGTCGCTCGATGATTTCACATGGTTTCGAGTTCTTCAGCAGCACCTGCGTCAATCCGGCAATGGCAACACTGTTGATGGTCCAATACTCTGTCAAATCCGCGACGTGCTTCTTGAGAAGGTTCGTGTTGCTCTATCAAGCAGTTTTGACCCGTATTCGAGCCTGCAGGCACGCAGCTTATCACTGGTGATGGAAGAAACCAATCGACATGGCTATATTGCTCACGTTGAAGGAGCAGTCCAGACGTTGGTGACCACTGCGCTTGAGAAGTTTTCAAGCGAAGCGAAGCGCACAGTTCTGGTCGCCATCAACCAGAACACAGCCGAATCCAGCGAGGATGCCAACATGTTTACCCGTTATTTGTTGGAAAGGTTCAATGCGCTGCAAGATAACCTGCTCACTCTCTTCGTTTCTCTTCCTCAAGGAATAATTGCTGCCGCTGGCTTCCGTTGCTTGCTGCAAGTACTCCATCAGCTTCTCGCGTACGTTCGACACTGCCAGGAAACTAAAAAGATGCATCAAGTTACTACGGCCACGCAGGTCGTGAGACAGCTTTCTGGCTCCTCGTATTTGCTCCAGATTTTATCTGAGCCCAGTCAGGAACGCGAGCTGAAGCACGTGATGGCCCTGTTCGCACCATTCCTGCAAACCGCTGCTCAATAGAAACTAACACGGTATTGATTCGAAGAAACATGGACCTGTCCCGCTACACTTATCGACATCCGTCGCTACCTAGCGGCGACGGCGCTCCTCGTACTCTGCCTGGATCTCCTCGTTAGTCTTGCCTGCGGTCTCCGGCACGAGCTTGAGCGACAGCACGTAGAAGAGGACGAGCAGCACCGTGAAGGGCGCGTAGC